>JAKCPI010019211.1:0-11552 GCA_023213315.1 Euborellia annulipes | reverse complement strand
AAAAAAAACGGAAAAAATACATCAGTAAAGTACTAGAACATTTTGGCCGATTTTTGATTAAAGAAGCTTAGTTTTCATGCTCCAGGAAGATGTCTCAACTTAAAAATAAAATTTCAGCGCCATAGCTTAATTCCTTCATGGACCTCAAAAACACAATCTCGACATCGAATTTTGACATGAATCCAATACTTTCTCTCTATATATATTAACATATATGGGGGTAAAAAGAGAAAAGTAAAAATTAAGGAGACATTTTAAACAGAGAAATTTTCAAAAAATTTTTGTTTTTTTTTGTTTTAAAAAACACTCTGTTTTATTTGAAAATCAGTTATCGACAAATAAAATTTCATACAATAATTTTTACTTTCTCTTACCTCTATATATATGTTAATACAGAGAGTGAGAAAAGTATTGGATTCATGTCAAAAATTCGATGTCGAGACTTTGATGGATCTTTACGTTTTGAGGTCCCCTGAATCTAAAAAAGTGGTTTTCGCGACATGATATTGTCTGTGTGTCTGTGTTCAATTTTAAGCATGAAGGAACTGAGCTAGGAGATTGAAATTTTATATTTAAGTTAGGTACCCCTTTGACACGTGACACGAAGCTTTTGAACAAAATTAGTAAAAAAAATACTAGTATTTTACTGATATACTTTTTCAGTTTTTTTTCGTAATTCGCTCTAAAGATTTTGATTAAAATTCAAAAATCAATTATTTTTTAGATGCTCTCAAAATTATTTGAAGCACACTTTACTCTTGTACTTCACAGGAAAGAAAGGAGAATTGGTTGCCATGGTAACAAAATGTAAATATTTTTCTATTTATAAATTTTATATCTTAAATTTTATCGCCCCCCCCCCTTTTAATTTTAATATATCGGTGGAAAACTAAATATATGTCGACACAAAAAATCTGTTGTGACAAGCATAGTACAAAACTTTCTCTTACCAAGGATAAGAGAAAGTTGTGTACTGTGCGACCATTTAAACATCATTTATATTCTGTTTCTACAAAGTTTAATTATCTTTCATTTGGTAATTTATTCAAGTACACAAATATACCCCTCTTTCTAAAAGTCCGGCCTGTGCTCTATTGAGAAATAAAATTTACCAACTCCCCCCTCTCCTCCAAATAATAATCCAGACTTGAATGAAAGAAAAACAGCTGTTTTATTTCTTTTCTATTTACCATTCATAATTTTTTAGTTGAAGCTGAAAAGAACTAGCGATGAAAGTTTATTAAAAGCCTTTAGGGTCTTTGTAGGTGAGTTGTGCATAAAAGATGCTTTATGAAATTATAATTATTTTAGTTAGTTGGTGTAGTATAAATATTAGAATCTCATTATGTCAAATTGAAAGCGAATATTGGTTAATAAACGATGGTAAGAGAGCGATTAGTATAAATAATGGAGAGGTGGTCGGTCGGTCGGTCGGTGCGCATGCATGATTCGCTTGCAGGCCCAATTAGTGATGCACTCAGGTACAGCATCGTAAAGGCAGCCCCGGGACCTTTGCTTCGTGCTTGAGCCTCCTCCACTGAGGAGGGGAGTCTCTGGAATGTCTGCGAGTGACTCAGCGCCTCTCACCTGCAGAACACGGATGGCGCCGCTGCAGCGGTTTTGCTGCAGTGGAGGTGTCCGCCCCGTGGGAACAGAGAGGCCATCGGCACCCACAACTGCACCTCCGCCGAAGACTGGCAGCTCAACAGTGAGAGACTTTCAGCCACCTCAGTTCGGATTAATAATCCTCTTCGATCTCAATGTCAAGAGTAAAAGCTTACAAAATTTGAGTTTGCAAGAACAAAGTCTTTATTGGTTGCTGTGAGATATAAAACTCATATAATTGATCGGACAAAAAAAAAAACACAAAAGTATGGAAAAAAGTGCTTAAAAAAAGCATAAAAATCTTGAAAAATATGTTGTTCAATAAGCATAAAATTTGAAAAAAAAAACATCTCATAAGCAACTTTAGCAAAAAAGCTCTACTCATACTAATTCGAATACAAGGAGAGGTAATTGCTCCCTTTACCCCCCCTCCCCCCTACCCGAGATATGAGAAAAATATTTTTCTTGGAAATTAAATTTTATTTTTAATATAAAATTAAAATTTTAAAAATTATTGCTTAAAAATTTTTATTTGTATATAATCTGGTAAACAAGTAGAACAGAATGCAACTTTAAATTACCGAAAGTAAGAGAAAGTCGTGTGCTGTGCGGCCATCACACCAGATTACCCCCCCCCTCTCGAAAAATTCTGGATATATTCTGGCTATATTTTCTTTATCTTATACGATATATTGATTTGTTAATTTACAGTCTATTGTGCATTTTTTGAAAAAAAAAAAAAAAAAAAAAAAAAACTTCAACTTTTTAAAAATATCTGTAGCTCTACCTAATTAATATCATATTTATTAGCCTATCATTATATTTTTTCTAATTTTTTTTTCAGGAATGATTTTTCCAATGAGCTTTGAAAGAGGGGGGGGATTGGCAGGGCCGCAGACAGACTTGACGGGCCCCGAGGCTACTTACTAATACGGCCCCCCAGTTTTTTTTTTAGTATATAAAAGGCTATTGTGGTCTTCATGCCAACAATTTTTTCACAGTTTTTGATACAACTTTGAAATGCCCCCGAATTTGGCGTAGTAGGTAGAGCGCCTCCCTCCTAAACCAAACGTCGCGGGTTCGGACCCAGGCAGTCCGATGATTTTATTTAAGCCATTTGGATACCAGATGGCTTAAATAGAAATGCCTGAACCCACAATTTATATATCAATCACAACGGTTATCGTCTAAAGTCTTAAATGGTCTGAGTTGCCGAAAAGACTGTGTGAATGTGTGTGAGTGTGAGTGTGAATGAGAAAAAGTGTGAATGTTTTTAAAAAAAAAAAAAAAAAAAAACTTTTGAAATAGTTATACCTAGCTTAAAATATTTATTTAAATAAAGTTATTTAAAATTTTTTTTAAAATTTCCTAATTAAAGAGTTACAATAATTTATCGAGGCCAGATCCGGACAGAGAAATTCGGGGGAAATCTGGGGTGATGGAAAATTTTTTGAAAATTAGCCACTGAAATCTGCGTTTTTAGCTATCCTGAGTCGTGAAAAGATCAAACTTGATTTGAGGTTAAAAGGCCCGGGCCCCTTGAGGAAAAAAATTTCAAGAAAATGATATTTTTTTAAATTGAAATTTTAAGATTTAAGCTTAAAGGGCCCGGGCCCCTTGAAGAAAAATTTCTAGAAAATGATTTTTTTTAATTGAAATTTTAAGATTTGAGCTTAAAGGGCCCGAGCCACCTGAGGAAAAATTTCAAGAAAATGATTTTTTTTTAATTGAAATTTTAAGATTTGAGCTTAAAGGGCCCGGGCCCCTTGAGGAAAAAAATTTCAAGAAAATGATATTTTTTTAAATTGAAATTTTAAGATTTAAGCTTAAAGGGCCCGGGCCCCTTGAAGAAAAATTTCAAGAAAATGATATTTTTTTAAATTGAAATTTTAAGATTTGAGCTTAAAGGGCCCGAGCCACCTGAGGAAAAAATTTCAGAAAACGATTTTTTTTAATTGAAATTTTAACCATGAAACTTAATTTTTATTAGAATTTTAAGGTGGGAGCGCAATGGGCCCGAGCCCCCTCGGAGGGCCTGGGCCCCGGGGATATGGTAATCCACTGATTTAGATTGAGTAATTTTGATATGAAGTTTAAAGAAATATCCTGAAAATTAGAAAGATTAAACATGTTATGAAGAGAAATTGTGAACTTTTTATTATATAAATCCTCTTCACTCCTGGTTCCGAGGATTAGCTTCTGGTCAAGGGCGGATCCAGAGGTGTTTCTCGGGGGGGGGGTAATCTGGTGTGACTCGTCGCACAGCACACTATTTTTTTTTAATTTCGGTAATTTAAAAGCGCATTCTGTACTTGTTTGCCAGAATATAAATACACATCAAATTTTTAAGTATTAATTTTAAAAATTTTACATTAAAAATAAATTTTTTGGGAAAAAAAGGTATTTTTTCGAATCTCGGGGGGGGGGGGGGTAATTACCCCCTTTACCCCCCCTGTATCCGCCTTGCTTCTGGTACAAGGGGTTGGGGGTTCGTTTCATTTGAATTGTTTACAAATCATATAGCGGAAGATTCTGAATAAGATTTTAAGCAAATTAAAAAAAAAAAAAAAATGTATATTTGTGCTACATTAGTCTGATGATATTCAATCGCAGATGTATGAGGTATTTAATATAAAAACTATTTTAGGAATTAATGAAAGCAAAAAATAAAGACAAATCGTTGATATTAATTTCCAAGAAACATTCCATGTAACAAGAATTCTACCTTACGAATGTAAATGAATCATGCTTGGGTTCATCAACATCTTAAACATTTAGAAATTTTTTCAATGTGATGTAAATAAATGCAATATTGCACGGCTATTTTTTTCATCCAGAAAAAATATGTGATGTGAAATAAAATTTAATTTCGTTTAATCTCTTTGTTTCCTGTCAGTAACATTAATGGGTTTAGTAATAAAAGTTTAGAAGATTGAAAGAGATGCTTGAAGATGTAAAAAGAGTTGTTTTAATTAAGAGATGCAAGTAAAGTAATGTTTCCTATATTCAAATCTGGGAAAATTGTAATAAATACTAGCCGCGCCGCCCGCCTTCGGCCGGGACCTCAAAACGTGTATATCCATCAAAATCTCGACATCGAATTTTTGACATGAATCCAATACTTTCTCTCTATATATATATTAACATATATATATAGAGGTAAAAGAGAAAGTAAAAAAGTAAAAGACCTATTAAAAAATAGCTGATTTTAATCAAGATATTACATTTTTAGAAAATTTAAATTCATTTTTATATTAAGCTGGTATGATTTGTTTCGAATATGGCTAATTCATTGCTCATGTTTTAGTAATTGATTTATAATCCACTAACAAATCTTTAGACTTTACTTATTACCATTAAACATTAAAACAAAACCTGTGAATGGTCATTAAACGATTGTTAGCTTCGGCCCTTCTTTCTGAATCAAAGGAGAGAAGGGAGAAGATGGTTGGTAATTGGGACAAATGGGAGGGTGTCTGTAGTAGCTACAGCTTAACGACATCCAATTGGAAGCGAATTATATCTTTATTTGGTAAGCGCATTTGGTTAAATGAATCTTAAATTTTATCCTTAGTGGGGATTGGGAATCAATATTAATAAATTTAACATTTAAAAGACTACCTTTAGTTATTAATAAATATTAAAATGAATTTAACACAATTTCTCTTTATAGTTTTTTTTTTTTTTTTTTTTTTTAATTTTTGAGATACCGGGGGGGGGGGGGGGAATCCCACTTCTCCTTACTGGCTATGGTCCGGTTTAAGATTATTAAAAAAAAAAAGAAAGATATTTTAAAATAAAAAAAATTATGCTCTACTTACTTCCTTTACAAGAAAGGAAGAAAGTGAAGAGATATAAAATTTTCTAGTAAGCGATGATGTAATCGAATAGAAGAATTTTGTTAACAGGTAGCCTATCAGAGAAACATAAGCTTCTTGCTTAAAGGGGAGAAAAATTTATAAAATGCATAATGGAACTCACAATATTTTATTTGATTTAAAATATTCGGCTGATTAAAAATGCAAATAAACTATTTTACAAGATTGCCTATAAATGAGAAAGAAAAAAAGATCCTTTTTTAAGCGATCAAATTTCAGTTCACATTGCGTAATTTAGTACTTAAAATTCTTGTAAAAAAAGACTAGTCGCTTGCTCCTTGTTAATATTCTTCTGAATCAACCTCTCATCAACATTTATGAATCAGCGCAAAAATTAATTCGGGTTTTGCCGGCTGGCTGATGAAATATTCAATTCAAAATTATTATCGAGATTGAAATTTGGCAGACGCTCTCGGGCTTGGCGTAGTTGATAGCGCGCCTGCCTTGTATACCATAAATTCATTTTATATCACAAAATCCGAAGAAAAACACAGAAAAAAGCCGAGGACGAGATTCGAATACTAAAAAAAAAAAGCTCGAACGAAAAACGGCGCCCCAGCTTCGCTCCCCCTCCCCCCCGCCATCAAAGGCTAGTTACGCCGCTGGATTTAGGTTAATGGTGCTTGGTTCCTCCGTGCATAACATCGTCCATATATCCCGACAAAAAATAATCTGGTGACAACACAGTGCATAACTTTCGATTGCCGAAGGTAAGAGGTAAGTTGCTTGCTATCCGTTAAGTTTTTTTAAATTAACATCAAAGTTTTTAAGAATATATTTTTATAAAAGATGTGACTATCAAATTATATATCGTAATATTTCACAAAGAGTTGAAAAAATATTTTTTTTAAATAAATATTGTCTCAAATAATTTTTTATGTTTTTCCATACATCAAGAAGATATCCGAGCTCCATATCTGAGTGAGTTATGATGCGAGGGCTCTTCTCCTCATTCCTGGAATGAATCCTCATTGTGTGAGGTCTCTCTCTTCTCTTCTTTTTTTTCCTGTTTCTTATTTCACAATACCAGTCTAAATTTAGGGTAGATGCTTGTTATCTTGCAGATGTTAATTATTTGACACCCGCTTGCTCACCTAACGGAGATTATTAGCAACTAGCACTTGTGCTATTATTCAATAATAAATCTTTTTTAATTATATACTGAAAGCGGAAAGAAAACTAATTTAGATGGATTACCTCGGCGTTTAAAAAAAAAAAAAACAACAAAACAAAGAAATCAGGAATAAAAAATCTGGTGTGACCAAGATCGTTGCAGACAAGAGGTTGGATGGCCCCTAGGAATCAGCTTGTTGAACATCCATTGATATAATTTAAAATAAAATATAGAGTAAACTCCTAAAGAGCCTTTGCAGCCAAGAGAGAAAATTTAAAAAAAATATTCAACTTTATAAAATTAAATTTAAAAAAAATCCGTTTTTTTGTAAATAATCTTTTTAGAGGAAAATGATATTATAGTCACTAATCAAACTCAAAATTATTATTCGATTTGGGCCTAATTATAAAAAAAGTATGAACTGTAATAAAATAAATATAACTAACACATTTTTTTTTTGACGACGGAAAGGTCTTTATTGGGGCGACGTTTCGGTCTCGATAGAGGCCATCTTCAGGGCTCAATAAATGTCAAGGAAATATATATAATTTGCATTAGGCAGCCATGTGTAATGATGTTCATCAAGTGAGAAATCCCCCTCGACCTCTTTCAATCTATTTCTAATCATATCTAATTTATTTCACCAACAAATTGTACAAAATAATGTACTTCCCAATGCATCGGAGTCCTTATCCACAGCAGAACCCAATAAAGAACGACAAAAAGAGTTTAAATTAATAAACTTAATAAAATGGCTACCAATCAATTGAAATACTCTGAATAAAGACTAAAAAATAAACTGAATTTTTTTTCTGATTTCAAAAATTATAATATCTGCATAATCGGGTTAAGTTAATAATTATATGAATCTGAGGGTTGTAATAGTTCGATTCTTGGCGAAGCCTTTGGGATGAAATAATGCCATAAATAATAAAAAATAACTCAGATAAAAAAAAATAAAATTTTTTATTTTATTATTTATTCTTTACGTCCCTCAACTTCATCCTAAAGACTTCGCAACTCCAACTTCTCAGATCATCAAATCATCTGGTGCAATTAATACAACATAATAATATATCAACTAGGTAGAGTCTTGTTTGAAAAGGAGGGAATTTTTTCAATCAATGCTCAAATAGACTGTTCATTAGCCAGTCAATATATCGTTTAAGTTGGGCAAAATTGCACCCCCTGGGTCGAACCAGGGCAATTTTGCCCAATCTTAAACAAAAAGGTTTATTTCTCCAAAAATATAAATTTAGGTGGGAAAAAAAGGCACCCAAGTTAAAAATTTTTTTTTTTTTTTAAAAATTAATTTTTTTTTAATATTAAACTTACTCAATAATTTATCTCCTTTTTCACGTGACGTTTTTTCTCCCGTTTTTTTCCGGAATTTCTCTTTCCTGAAAAAAATGAGAATCTACTTAAAATGTAAAATTGGTAATATTTTCCTTAAAGATTTCCCTTAGTCCTCTCGCTTTCCTGTTACATTAACTGATCAGGCAAAAAGACAAAAAAATTAGATAGAAACACTTTTTTAATTTGAAAAACTTTTTGATTTTTGCCATCAGAGTTTGAAGTATGAGAGCAATTTTTAATTTTACCAAAGAGTTTGACAGACAGCAGGTAATAGTTTATTTATCAAATCACACTAGTGATTTTAAAAAATATTGTAATTTGATTCATATATTACAAATATATTAATTATTAATAGAGATAAATGAAGATCTCTTAAATACAACACACGAAGAAATGAGCTTTTCGATAAACATCTAATATTACAATTGGACGATGTTATGCACAAAAGATCCAAGCGCCATAAACCTAAATCTGAGAAAAGGGGCATTTCATTTGCACACTTGTCAACAAACCAGGGACGTATATAAAGAGGGGGTCGATGGGCCCAAGCCCCCCTCACCCGAAATGTTTCAAATCTATATTCATATATACTGGTATATAGCCAATATCTATATCTTTACTTGAAAAAGTGCGACTCAAAAATAAAAGAAATAAACAAATGAAATATATTAAAATATAAGTAATTTTTTTAAATAAAACTTTTGTCTTTGAGAGCGCTGGGCACCTAGGGGCTCAGGTGAAAACGGGAAAATTTGGAATAAAAAAAATTTTACGAAAATTTGTCTTCGAGAAGAATGCCCCTTGGGGCTGAGGTATATCGTGTATTTTAAAAATATTTTTGGGTATGGGGAGTTTAAAAATGAGTTCTGGCCCCCCTCAAAAAAAATTTCTATATACGCCCCTACAACAAACCCAATTCTTGTTTTATACAAAAAAAAAAAGTGCACAGAGTAATAATGTTGTGATTTAAATAAAGACAGATCTTCTTTTTCCCTACAAGATAGCGGTCTTAGCTCAATTTCGATCATAATGGCGTTTGGTTTATGCATAACATCGTCCAAATACGATGATGTAAAATGTATAGATTAAAGTGATATTCAATTATATTATTTTGCAAAAAAAAAAAGAAATAAATATCTCTGTTGTGTATTTTTGTTCTTCTATGTTAATTTTCATAAGATCTTATTAATTAAAATTTTATTCATCCCTCCTCTTTCTCGTAGCAGGCCACAAACTAATCTTAAGAGCTTGAGAACAACTCTAACTTATTATTTGTTTCCTGTTTTTTCTTTTTTTTTTGTTGGTTCGTAATAATTACCGAAGATGATTTGAAGAGAGATAGAGGAGATACAAAATTTCCAAGTTATATATCCATAATTATAGTTCCATTCATTAATGAAAACGAAACAAGTTGGAGGTCAAAGAATTCATTTTCTGCACCGTTTCACATTTTCCTCACTAGAATATCATCTTAGGTTGATTCGTTAGAAAAATAATAAAAAGGAGAATGCCATTGCGAAATGTCCTTAGTATAGAAACACGTGCAGTTATAAATTTCATTTGCGAATGAAAAAATAAAATAGATTAAAGATTATCTATCGCATCTCATATATCGAAATTCCATTTATTTTAATTATAGAATTATAGCAGGAATTAACCAGACACTGAAGAAATGCAGAAGACTGACTACACTGTTCTACAAAAAAGGGTAAAATTAATTTTTCTGGGGGTTTCACTTGCGATTCTTATGGAAACAAATTATAGATACTTTTTCTTTGTCAGGGATAGTTTTAGAGAAAAATTTTAATAGAAAATTTGTCCTAAAGTTGCTCTAATTTTGAATTTTCAAGATTTTTTTAAGCCTTCACCCCTTAAAAATGTGCAGATAATTAAATTATTATACAGAGAAATATTCAAGTTTCAGTACAATCTGATATAGTAGTGACTCAAACGGTTTAAAGTTTAGAAAAATCGAATTTTTAAGGTTTTTTCAAACTTTTCCCCCTAAAATTTTTTTTTCCTTTTTTCTTTCTTTTTCTTACTCTTTCCCTCTACAATTCTTTCTTTTTCTTTATTTATTATTTATTTAAATAAATAATAAAAAAATAATAAATTTAGAATTGTTTCATCTCCATCCTTTCCACCAAAAAAATCATTTTCTTAAAAAATATTTCATATAATATTTTTTTTTTTTTTATTTGTTTTGATATCATTTTTTTTTTAATTTTTATTTAAAAATAAACCATTTTGTAAAAAAGAATTTTTTTTTAAAAAAGAAGAACAAAAAAAAAAGATATAAAAAGATCTTTTCATTCAGGGGTGGTAAACAATTTTTGGGGGGGTCCGAAAAGAAAAAAGAGGTTTGGGGGGTTTCGAAGAAAAGATGGGGGGTGTGGGTGGGGGGGGCCCGCGGTGTGACGCGCGAGGCGGGGGGGGGAAAAAATTTGGGGGGGGGGGAAAAAAATTTTAATTTAAAAAACTGAAAAAATTGGTTTATTCTAAACTTTTAGCATTGTTTTGCACCACTAAACCACCTAAGATTTTACTGAAACTTGAATATTTCTATGTAATTTAACAATTTGCATATTTTAAGGGGTGAAGCCTTAAAATCATGATAACCTTTTCTTTCACACTCAAATTTTTAAATAATAGCTGATGACTTATTATTGGATATAGGAGACGTAGCATCCAACGAAATTAAACAAAAAATCTTTATTTAATTAATCAATCGTCGACGTTTCGGTCGCTAATCACGACCGTCCTAATGAAGATCCGTATTAGCTTGGCTGCTACGTCTCCTATCAAAATCAAAACCAAATCAAATTTTTACTTTTTCAAAAGTTATTAAATTTATTATTAGTTTAAACTTTTTCGAAAGGATGCGGATTTGTTTGTCTGTAGAGAGGGGAATGGTCATTTGAAAAAAGAACAGTATCTCTCGATATAAAATGGAAAAACTGTATTAGGATTATTAAACATTCAAGATTAAAATAAAGTGATCAATTTGATTGCAAGACTCATGAAAAATTTTACTTAACTAATTGATTCACAATGTTTCATTCATCTCTCACAATATTCACCTATTTTTTATTTTCTAAATAATAGACCTACTAAAAAAAAGGCTTCTAAGAAATGACTACTTTTTTCAAGGAGGAATAATGAGTCCCATTTACCATATTCAGACACCAGACAGACATGTGCAATCGAGGTCTCTATCTCTCTCTCCGGTTTTGAAATTCTCCTTCACCTTTCTTTCCCAGCTGCACCAAACATCTCTGTTTCTACCCTGAGAGATAATTATTAATGTTCTCATTTGTTTTAGTGTGTGGATCACCGCCCATTTGGAAAAAATTAATTCTAAAAATGTCGGTGTTTATTAATGGCATTCTTTTGAAAGAGCTGCTTGCTACCTGTGTTTTAAAAATTAAAAGGGACAGACAGAATTATTTATTTATTTTTCTACTGTTGCTATTAGACTTTACAAATTTAAAGGATATCTCGTTCAAATTGGCTATTACGGTCTATTAGGACGTCGGCTATTAAAGTTAATCCAAGTTTAAAGGAGATAGTTAAATATAAAAGAGTATTCAAATATAGTA
>JAKCPI010019210.1:0-10059 GCA_023213315.1 Euborellia annulipes | reverse complement strand
AAAAAAACGGAAAAAGTACATCAGTAAAGTACTAGAACCTTTTGGCCGATTTTTGATTAAAAGCTTATTTTCATGCTCCAGAAAGATGTCTAACCCCAAAAATAAAATTTCAGCATCATAGCTTAATTCCTTCATGGACCTCAAAACGTGTATATCCATCACAATCTCGACATCGAATTATTGACATGAATCCAATACTTTTCTCTCTATATATTTAACATATATAGAGGTAAAAAGAAAGTAAAAATTAAGGAGACAGCATTTTAAATAGAACGTATCCAAAAATTTTCAAAAAAAAAAAGATTTTTTTTGTATTAAAAACATACTGTTTTATTTGCAAATCAGGTGTCGAAAAATAAAATTTCCAACAATAATTTTTACTTTCTCTTAGCTCTATATATGTTAATATATAGAGAGAGAAAGTAGTGGATTCATGTCAAAAATTCAATGTCAAGATTTTGATGGATATACACGTTTTGAAGTCCCTTGAACCAAATAAGTGGTTTTCGCAACATTGGTTGTCTGTGTGTCAGTGTTCAATTTTAAGCATGAAGGAATTGAGCTAGGAGGTTGAAATTTTATATTTAAGTTAGGCACCCCTCTGACACGTGGCACGAAGGTTTTGAACAAAATCGGTCAAAAAATACTAGTATTTTACTTATATACTTTTTCAATTTTTTTCGTAATTCGCTCTAAAGATTTTGATTAAAATTCAAAATCAATTATTTTTTAGATGCTTTCAAAATTGTTTGAAGCCCACTTCACTCTTGTATAGTGAGAGCTACAATCAAGTCCCACCTGATAGCTAGAGCCCTAGGTATATGGTGAATAGTGAAATAATTTTAATGACCGAAAAGGTAAAACGTAAAATCTGGTACAAATTATTTTATTTTACCTTTTCAAATTTAAAATTATTTCACCATTTACCATATACTATACCATAAACTTAAGACTAAAGCTATCAGATGGGGACTTAATTGTGGCGCTCACTGTACTTCATAGGAGAGAGAGAATGTGGTTGCCATGGTAACAAAATGTAAATATTTTTCTGTTTATAAATTGTATAACTTCTTATTTTAGGCGGAAACTAAATATATGTCGACACAAAAAATCTGTTGTGACAAGCATAGTACAAAACTTTCTCCTTACCAAGGGTAATAGAAAGTTGTGTGCTGTGCGACCATTTAAACAACATTTATATTCTGTTTCTACAAAGTATTCATTTGGTAATTCATTCAAGTACACAAATATCCCTCTTCCCAAAAGTCCGGCCTGTGCTCTATTGAGGAAATAAAATTTATCAACTCCCCCCCCTCTCCTCCAAATAATCCAGACTTGAATGAAAGAAAAACAGCTGTTTTATTTCTTTTCTATTTACCATTCATAATTTTTTAGTTGAAGCTGAAAAGAACTAGCGATGAAAGTTTATGAAAAGCCTTTAGGGACTTTGTAGGTGAGTTGTGCATAAAAGATGCTTTATGAAATTATAATTATTTTAGTTAGTTGGTGTAGTATAAATATTAGAATCTCATTATGTCAAATTGAAAGCGAATATTGGTTAATAAACGATGGTAAGAGAGCGATTAGTATAAATAATGGAGAGGTGGTCGGTCGGTCGGTGCGCATGCATGATTCGCTTGCAGGCCCAATTAGTGATGCACTCAGGTACAGCATCGTAAAGGCAGCCCCGGGACCTTTTGCTTCGTGCTTGAGCCTCCTCCACTGAGGAGGGGGAGTCTCTGGAATGTCTGCGAGTGACTCAGCGCCTCTCACCTGCAGAACACGGATGGCGCCGCTGCAGCGGTTTTGCTGCAGTGGAGGTGTCCGCCCCGTGGGAACAGAGAGGCCATCGGCACCCACAACTGCACCTCCGCCGAAGACTGGCAGCTCAACAGTGAGAGACTTTCAGCCACCTCAGTTCGGATTAATAATCCTCTTCGATCTCAATGTCAAGAGTAAAAGCTTACAAAATTTGAGTTTGCAAGAACAAAGTCTTTATTGGTTGCTGTGAGATATAAAACTCATATAATTGATCGGACAAAAAAAAAAACACAAAAGTATGGAAAAAAAAGTGCTTAAAAAAAGCATAAAAATCTTGAAAAATATGTTGTTCAATAAGCATAAAATTTGAAAAAAAAAAAAACATCTCATAAGCAACTTTAGCAAAAAAGCTCTACTCATACTAATTCGAATACAAGGAGAGGTAATTGCCCCCTTTACCCCCTCCCCCCTAGCCAAGAGAAAAATATTTTTCTTGGAAATTAAATGTTATTTTTAATATAAAATTTTAAAAATTAATATTTAAAAATTTTTCTTTGTATATATAATCTGGTAAACAAGTATTGATAGAACAGAATGCAACTTTAAATTACCGAAAGTAAGAGAAAATCGTGTGCTGTGCGGCCAGTCACATCAGATTACCCCCCCCCACCGAAAACTTCTGGATTTATTCTGGCTATATTTTCCTTATTTTATACGATATATTGATTTGGTAATTTACAGTCTATTGTGCATTTGAAAAAAAAAAAAATACTTCAACTTTTTTAATTAAAACTCTACCTAATTAATCAATTATTATTTTTTTTCAGGAATGGTTTTTCCATTCAGCTTTGAAAAGGGGGGGATTGGTAACTGATTTAGATTGAGTAATTTTGATGTAAAGTTTAAAGAAATATCTTGAAAATTTGAATGATGAAAAAAAAAATGTTATGAAGAGAAATTGTGAACTTTTTATTATATAAATCCGCTTCACTCCTGGTTCAGAGGATTAGCTTCTTGTAAAAGGGGTTGGGGGTTCGTTTCATTTGAATTGTTTACAAATCATATAGCGGAAGATTCTGAATAAGATTTTAAACAAATTAAAAAAAAATATGCATATTTGTGCTACATTAGTCTGATATTCAATCGCCGCCCGGATGAATGAGGTATTTTGTATAAAAACTATTTTAGGAATTAATGAAAGCAAAAAATGAAGACAAATCGTTGATATTAATTTCCAAGAAACATTCCATGTAACAAGAATTCTACCTTACGAATGTAAATGAATCATGCTTGGGTTCATCAACATCTTAAACATTTAGAAATTTTTTCAATGTGATGTAAATAAATGCAATATTGCACGGTTATTTTTTTCATCCAGAAAAAATATGTGATGTGAAATAAAATATAATTTTGTTTAATCTCTTTGTTTCCTGTCAGTAACATTAATGGGTTTAGTAATAAAAGTTTAGAAGAATGAAAGAGATGCTTGAAGATGTAAAAAGAGTTGTTTTAATTAAGAGATGCAAGTAAAGTAATGTTTCCTGGATTCAAATCTGGGAAAATTGTAATAAATACTAGCCGCGCCACCCGCCGTCGGCTTCGCTCCCTGGGCCCCCTCCAGCTGGCTTCGGGCCCGCCTGCGGCGGATCCTCGCCTTTTCTTAATTAAAAGAAACGGGATGGCGTCTTGACAGGGGGGCTACGCCCCGGAGTCATTTGTTGAACAACTTTTAAAATAAAAGAATCCTGAACAGTCCTGAGGAAGGGGGCGAATAGCACCAGAAACGCCGACCAACACACTGAAATAAAATTGCGTTTTATTTCTCGTCCTGACTACAAATTACCAATGGTATAGACAATTTCTAGTCGTAGAAACTATATTTTATTTTCAGGATTTATTGAGAATCAAGACGACCAGACTGCAGTCATTGGTTTCGGTTTCTATTGTGAACCATCATCAGATCTCAAAACCTATGTTCCATATGAAACACAACTACTAATTTCTCAAGAAAAATGTTAATTCGAATTGTTTGAATTTGACAAATGCATTAGTTTCTATATATTAATATACAGTATACAGGTAAAAAATCTGGTGTGGCTGGTCGCACAGCACACAACTTTCTCTTACCTTTAGTAAAATAAGGTTGTGTAAAATCTTTAGAGAGAATTTTGAAAAAATCTGGAAAAAATACATCAATAAAGTACTAGTACTCTTTGGCCGATTTTGATTAAAAGCTTATTTTTCTCGCCCTAGGGGGGAACCTAATTTAAATATAAAATTTCAGCCTCCTAGCTGAATTCCTTCATGCTTAAAATTGAATACAGACAGACAAACACACAGACGCACACAGCCAGACAGACCATGTCGCCAAAACGTGTATATCTATGAAAATCTCGACATGGAATTTTTGACATGAATCCAATACTCTCTCTCTCTATATATATTAACATACTTATAGAGGTAAGAGAAAGTAAAAAGTAAAACACCTATTAAAAAATAGCTAATTTTAATCAAGATATTATTTTTTAAGAAAATTTAAATTCATTTTTATATTAAGCCAAGGGCGGATACAAGGGGGGGGGGGTAAAGGGGGTAATTACCCCCCCCCCGAGATTCGAAAAAAATACCTTTTTTTCGCGAAAAAATTTATTTTTAATGTAAAATTTTTAAAATTAATACTTAAAAATTTGATGTGTATTTATATTCTGGCAAACAAATACAGAATGCGCTTTTAAATTACCGAAATTAAAAAAAATAGTGTGCTGTGCGACGAGTCACACCAGATTACCCCCCCCCCCCCCCGAGAAACACCTCTGGATCCGCCCTTGTATTAAGCTGGTATGATATGTTTCGAATATGGCCAATTCATAGCTCATGTTTTAGTAATTGATTTATAATCCACTAACAAATCTTTAGACTTTACTTATTACTATTATACATTAAAACAAAACCCTGTGAATGTGAACGATTGTTAGCTTCGGCCCTTCTTTCTGAATCAAAGGAGAGAAGGGAGAAGATCGTTGGTAATTGGGACAAGTGGGTGGGTGTCTGTAGTAGCTACAGCTTAACGACATCCAATTGGAAGCGAATTATATCTTTATTTTGTAAGCGCACTTGGTTAAATGAATCTTAAATTTTATCCTTAGTGGGGATTGGGAATCAATATTAATAAATTTAACATTTAAAAGACTACCTTTAGTTATTAATAAATATTAAAATGAATTTAACACAATTTCTCTTTATAGTTTTTTTTTTTTTTTTTTTTTTTTTTTTTTTTAATTTTTGAGATACCGGGGGGGGGGGGAATCCCACTTCTCCTTACTGGCTATGGTCCGGTTTAAGATTATAAAAAAAAAAAAGAAAGATATTTTAAAATAAAAAAATTATGCTTCTACTTACTTCCTTTACAAGAAAGGAAGAAAGTGAAGAGATATAAAATTTTCTAGTAAGCGATGATGTAATCGAATAGAAGAATTTTGTTAACAGGTAGCCTATCAGAGAAACATAAGCTTCTTGCTTAAAGGGGAGAAAATTTATAAAATGCATAATGGAACTCACAATATTTTATTTGATTTAAAATATTCGGCTGATTAAAAATGCAAATAAACTATTTTACAAGATTGCCTATAAATGAGAAAGAAAAAAAGATCCTTTTTTAAGCGATCAAATTTCAGTTCACATTGCGTAATTTAGTACTTAAAATTCTTGTAAAAAAAGACTAGTCGCTTGCTCCTTGTTAATATTCTTCCGAATCAACTCTCATCAACATTTATGAATCAGAGCAAAAATTAATTCGGGTTTTGCCGGCTGGCTGGTGAAATATTCAATTCAAAATTATTATCGAGATTCAAATTTGACAGACGCTCTCGGGCTTGGCGTAGTTGATAGCGCGCCTGCCTTGTATACCATAAATTCATTTTATATCACAAAATCCAAAGAAAAACATAAAAAAAAGCTCGAACGAGATTCGAATACTAAAAAAAAGCTCGAACGAAAAACGGCGCCCCAGCTTCGCTCCCCCTCCCCCCGCCATCAAAGGCTAGTTACGCCGCTGGATTTAGGTTAATGGTGCTTGGTTCCTCCGTGCATAACATCATCCATATATCCCGACACAAAATAATCTGGTGACAGCACAGTGCATAACTTTCGATTGCCGAAGGTAAGAGGTAAGTTGCTTGCTATCCGTTAATTTTTTTTAAATTAACATCAAAGTTTTTAAGAATATATTTTTATAAAAGATGTGACTATCAAATTATATATCGTAATATTTCACAAAGAGTTGAAAAAATATTTTTTTTAAATAAATATTGTCTCAAATAATTTTTTATGTTTTTCCATACATCAAGAAGATATCCGAGCTCCATATCTGAGTGAGTTATGATGCGAGGGCTCTTCTCCTCATTCCTGGAATGAATCCTCATTGTGTGAGGTCTCTCTCTCTTCTCTTCTTTTTTTTCCTGTTTCTTATTTCACAATACCAGTCTAAATTTAGGGTAGATGCTTGTTATCTTGCAGATGTTAATTATTTGACACCCGCTTGCTCACCTAACGGAGATTATTAGCAACTAGCACTTGTGCTATTATTCAATAATAAATCTTTTTTAATTATATACTGAAAGCGGAAAGAAAACTAATTTAGATGGATTACCTCGGCGTTTAAAAAAAAAAAAACAACAAAACAAAGAAATCAGGAATAAAAAATCTGGTGTGACCAAGATCGTTGCAGACAAGAGGTTGGATGGTCCCTAGGAATCAGCTTGTTGAACATCCATTGATATAATTTAAAATAAAATATAAAGTAAACTCCTAAAGAGCCTTTGCAGCCAAGAGAGAAAATTTAAAAAAAAATATTCAACTTTATAAAATTAAATTTAAAAAAAATCCGTTTTTTTGTAAATAATCTTTTTCAAGAGGAAAATGATATTATAGTCACTAATCAAACTCAAAATTATTATTCGATTTGGGCCTAATTATAAAAAAAGTATGAACTGTAATAAAATAAATATAACTAACACATTTTTTTTGACGACGGAAAGGTCTTTATTGGGGCGACGTTTCGGTCTCAATAGAGGCCATCTTCAGGGCTCAATAAATGTCAAGGAAATATATATAATTTGCATTAGGCAGCCATGTGTAATGATGTTCATCAAGTGAGAAATCCCCCTCGACCTCTTTCAATCTATTTCTAATCATATCTAATTTATTTCACCAACAAATTGTACAAAATAATGTACTTCCCAATGCATCGGAGTCCTTATCCACAGCAGAACCCAATAAAGAACGACAAAGAGTTTAAATTAATAAACTTAATAAAATGGCTATCAATCAATTGAAATACTGTGAATATAGATTAAATAATAAACTGAATCAAAAATTATAATATCTGCATAATCGGGTTAAGTTAATAATTATATGAATCTGAGGTTTGTAATAGTTCGATTCTTGGCGAAGCCTTTGGGATGAAAATAATGCTATAAATAATAAAAAATAACTCAGATAAAAAAAAATAAAATTTTTTATTTTATTATTTATTCTTTACGTCCCTCAACTTCATCCTAAAGACTTCGCAACTCCAACTTCTCAGATCATCAAATCATCTGGTGCAATTAATACAACATAATAATATATCAACTAGGTAAAGCCTTGTTTGAAAAGGATGGAATTTTTTCAATCAATGCTCAAATAGACTGTTCATTAGCCAGTCAATATATCGTTTAAGTTGCAAAATTGCACCCCCTGGAGTCGAACCAGGGCAATTTTGCCCAATCTTAATAATTTATCTCCTTTTTCACTTGACGGTTTTTCTCCCGTTTTTTTCCGGAATTTCTCTTTCCTGGAAAAAAAGAGAATCAATGATTACTTAAAATATAAATTGGTAATATTTTCCTTAAAGATTTCCCTTAGTCCTCTCGCTTTCCTGTTACATTAACTGATCAGGCAAAAAGACAAAAAAATTAGATAGAAACACTTTTTATTATTCATAATTTGAAAAACTTTTTGATTTTTGCCATCAGAGTTTGAAGTATGAGAGCAATTTTTAACTTTACCAAAGAGTTTGACAGACAGCAGGTAATAGTTTATTTATCAAATCACACTAGTGATTTTAAAAAATATTGTAATTTGATTCATATATTACAAATATATTAATTATTAATAGAGATAAATGAAGATCTCTTAAATACAACACAAGAAGAAATGAGCTTTTCGATAAACATCTAATATTACAATTGGACGATGTTATGCACAAAAGATCCAAGCGCCATAAACCTAAATCTGAGAAAAGGGGCATTTCATTTGCACACTTGTCAACAAAACCAGGGACGTATATAAAGAGGGGGTCGAGGGGCCCGAGCCCCCCCTCACCCGAAATGTTTCAAATCTATATTCATATATACTGGTATATAGCCAATATCTATATCTTTACTTGAAAAAGTGCGACTCAAAAATAAAAGAAATAAACAAATGAAATATATTAAAATATAAGTAATTTTTTTAAATAAAACTTTTGTCTTTGAGAGCGCCGGGCACCTAGGGGCTCAGGTGAAAACGGAAAAATTTGGAATAAAAAAAATTTTAGAAAATTTGTCTTTGAGAGGAATGCCCCTTGGGGCTGGAGGTATATCGTGTATTTTAAAAATATTTTTGGGTATGGGGAGTTTAAAAATGAGTTCTGGCCCCCCTCAAAAAAAATTTCTATATACGCCCCTACAACAAACCCAATTCTTGTTTTATACAAAAAAAAAGTGCACAGAGTAATAATGTTGTGATTTAAATAAAGACAGATCTTCTTTTTCCCTACAAGATAGCGGTCTTAGCTCAATTTCGATCATAATGGCGTTTGGTTTATGCATAACATCGTCCAAATACGATGATGTAAAATGTATAGATTAAAGTGATATTCAATTATATTATTTTGCAAAAAAAAAAAGAAATAAATATCTCTGTTGTGTAATTTTGTTCTTCTATGTTAATTTTCATAAGATCTTATTAATTAAAATTTTATTCATCCCTCCTCTTTCTCGTAGCAGGCCACAAACTAATCTTAAGAGCTTGAGAACAACTCTAACTTATTATTTGTTTCCTGTTTTTTCTTTTTTTTTTTTTGTTGGTTCGTAATAATTACCGAAGATGATTTGAAGAGAGATAGAGGAGATACAAAATTTCCAAGTTATATATCCATAATTATAGTTCCATTCATTAATGAAAACGAAACAAGTTGGAGGTCAAAGAATTCATTTTCTGCACCGTTTCACATTTTCCTCAGTAGAATATCATCTTAGGTTGATTCGTTAGAAAAATAATAAAAAGGAGAATGCCATTGCGAAATGTCCTTAGTATAGAAACACGTGCAGTTATAAATTTCATTTGCGAATGAAAAAATAAAATAGATTAAAGATTATCTATCGCATCTCATATATCGAAATTCCATTTATTTTAATTATAGAATTATAGTAGGAATTAACCAGACACTGAAGAAATGCAGAAGGCTGACTACACTGTTCTACAAAAAAAGGGTAAATTTTATTTTTCTGGGGGTTTCACTTTGCGATTCTTATGGAAACAAATTATAGATACTTTTTCTTTGTCAGGGACAGTTTTATGAGAAAAATTTTTAATAGAAAATTTGTCCTGTAGTTGCTCTAATTTTGAATTTTCAAGATTTTTTTGCCTTCACCCCCTAAAAATGTGCAGATAATTGAATTATTATACCAGAGAAATATTCCAGTTTCAGTACAATCTGATATAGTAGTGACTCAAACGGTTTAAAGTTTAGAAAAATCGAATTTTTAAGGTTTTTTCAAACCTTTAACTGAAAAAATTGGTTTATTCTAAACTTTTAGCATTGTTTTGCACCACTAAACCATCTAAGATTTTACTGAAACTTGAATATTTCTATGTATTTTAACAATTCGTATATTTTAAGGCTTAAGCCTTAAAATCATGAAAATAAAATTAAAAATTAGAGCCACCGAAGTCCGGCAAACAACATCAAATTTTTAAATAACGATGATAAGTGGCTGATGACTTATTATTGGATATAGGTGACGTAGCATCCAACGAAATTAGCTCAAACAAAAAATGTTTATTTAATTAATCAATCGTAGACGTTTCGGTCGCTAATCACGATGACTGTCCTAATGAAGGTCCGTATTAGCTTGGCTGCTACGTCTCCTATCAAAATCAAAACCAAATCAAATTTTTTACTTTTTCATAAGTTATTAAATTTATTATTAGTTTAAACTTTTTCGAAAGGATGCGGATTTGTTTGTCTGTAGAGAGGGGAATGGTCATTTGAAA
>JAKCPI010019209.1:0-129465 GCA_023213315.1 Euborellia annulipes | reverse complement strand
TGGTTGGGAAACCTCGTCCTTTCAACGGGTGAATTTGTGCCACATGATCAAATGATAAACAAGAAAGTCTACCAGGGACTCCTAGGGCGCATGAGGGATGCTGTACGCCGGAAGAGGCCTAAATTGAGGGAAAACCAAAGTTGGATGTTGCATCATGAGAATACGCCAGCTCACGCGCTCCTTGTCTACAGCTATAAAAGCAAAATACCACATTCCCGTTGTGCCCTAGGCCCAACAGACTTTTTCCTTTAAATGTGGGATTGTACAATTTTTCATCTAAATTTCTTAAATATCGCAAGTTTTATTTGTCTATGGCCAAGTTAGTGGTGGCTGATTAAAACAATATTTGGTATATTATTTAGATTTTATTTTTGGCAGCAACTGCAGCTAACAGTTTATTATTTTTAGGCCTGAAGATGATGGGAGGGAACCATCGAAACTGTTAGCTGCAGTTGCTGCCAAAAATAAAATCTAAATAATATACCACAAATATTGTTTTAATCAGCCACCACTAACTTGGCCATAGACAAATAAAACTTCCGATATTCCCTGTTTCCCAACCTGAAAAACACGATGAAAAGGAGTCGTTTCCAAACCATAGAGGAGATATAGGTCAAGCCTGCGCGCCGTCCTACAAAATGGGTTTCAGGAGGCGGGCGTTCCAAAAATGGAAGAAACGATGGGAACGGTGTGTTGCTAGTAGAGGGGACTATTTTGAAGGGGGCAGTGCTTAAAATGTTGTACAACTAAGAAATAAAGCTGATACAATAATAGTCCGGTTTCTTTTTGTACACCCTCGTAGACAATGTAACCCCCACTTTTTGTGTATTTATTATGTTGTGTTTCTAATTTCACCCTTTTGTTAAGCCTTATACAAAAACTTTGTCTTTGCTAACATCAGCCTTGATTCTTACAGTACTTTAACTAGATGTGAAAATTTTTATTTATTTTTTTATTTTTCAAAGAGATTAACTCCAATTACAGAGAAACGGAGAAGATATTGATAATGTTTGAAAAATTTTCAAGGCAAGTGAGAGTTGTAGCAGTTGTATAGCAACTTTAGATACGTAATGCACAGCTTATCCGATTAGCCATGAGTCTACTCTGAAAATACTCGAAAGTTGAAGTCACCTAGCTTATCGATAGCTAGTTAACAAGATGTCAAGCAACCGGCCCTTTTCGAGAAGATCCTATGAATCAGCCTGTGCAATACAACAATCTGGTTTTAACAGCAGTTGAGTCGAACTACGAATCAAGTCCTTTTCTATGATTGTGGAAGTAGAAAGCATTGGTAGAGAGGTGATCTCGATTGGTGCCAAACTGGAGAGACTAGGAAACATTTAACGGGCAGTGGTAAACCAACATTCCTATGTAAAGGACCGTGTAATTTCTCATAGCGAGGGTTTTTTTTTCTATTACTAATTACTAAATTAAAATCCACTACATTAAATGCCAAATCCATTAATAACATCCCTGAAGGAGCTAAATTGAATGATTTCGACTTACCGGCAGGTATGATTTGAAACACGCATGGATGTATCTGCGTGCCAACATTATTCCTGCCCCAACAGAGCAATGATCCATAATCCAACTCCGTCATTGGCGTATACGTGGCAATACTCCGTGCCCTGTCCGTAGCCACGTGTGAGACAGGCAAGTCAGCAGTTTCTGACGTGTTATTAAACTTCCAATAGAATAACACATCCGTTGGATTAGCCTCCAATTCGCAATGTATCCGGGCAGATTCTTGTCTCCGCCACTCCATATACTGTTTGCTGATCCGTTTTACACACGGGCGCATCTGCATCAAAAAAGAAAAAGAGAAAATTATTATCACGTGCCAAATACAGATAAATTTAATTATCGAACATTTGATGGATGATTAATCAAATTTTGCATTGAGAATAGTCAACGCAACGCACGTTGAATTAAAAAAAAAAAAGAAATGTCATTGGTTGTTATAAAATGGATTTAAAAGAGAGGGGAAGAAGTTAATCTAAGGGTTATTCAAAATACATAGCAAAGAAGATAGGAAATGAGAATTGGGGGGGTGGGGGGGGGGTGTAAAAATGACTCATCGTTATTAAAAAACAATTTCATTATCCAGACGTGCACTTGCAGGGGCGTGTGTGCGTGTGTGTGGGTGTGTATGTGTGTATATGTGTGTGTGTGTATGTGTGTACACTTCTATAGGTAAGAGAAAGTGGTTCTAAGTGCCACAACTTCTCTCTTATATTCATAAATTTCACGTCTTTTAATTCTTTGTTACCTTATGGTAATTTATATTTTTTTTTTTTTTTTCTTTGAGAATAGTCATGGGAATTTTTTTTTTAAATTAATGACCTAAGGGTTCATTTTTTGAAAAAATTTAAACGAATTGAGAGTTTCAGGGCAGAGAGAGTGTCTTAAAATAACATAAGCAATGATGACTAAGGGGTGTCGATTATGAAAAATAATCGAATAATCCGTGGGCCCGGACGTACGAGAAAAATAATCAAATTTTTTCCCCTGTGGAAAATTGGAAAAAAAAATTTTTTCCTTCCCGTAAAAAATCACTTTACCTTTTTTTTTTTTAGAGAGACAAAATTTAATTTTTGCCTCCCTGCAGAAGGAAATTTTTTAAATCAAATCATTTGACCTTTTTTTTTAGGGTACAAGCAAGTCTCATCCGAACTTTTGAAAAGCATTTTTTCAAAAAAGAATCCGATTATTTTCTTTTAATTTTAATAATCGATTATTTTTTAAGAAAATAATCGGTGAATAATCGATTAAGAAATATATATAGGTCTCAAGAGGAAAAAATACAGGTTATATTAAAAAAAATTTTTTTGCCTGTAGAGATTTAATCAGGTTTCAAGTGACATTACAGCCAGGAAATTAAATAAAAATTTTGCTTATAATTTTTTATTCCCCGACGTTTATATTTATAAATTTGCCCTGATGAAGGTCGTGTGATTGGCGACCGAAACGTTGGCGAATAAAAAATTAAATAAAATTTTCATTTAATTTCCTGGCCGCAATACCCCTCGAATCCTGACAGGTATATAACATCATTATTATTATTATTATTATTATTATAAGCCGACCCCGCACTGCGGGAATTGAGGCTAAGATAGAAGAAGATTTAGATATCAAATGAATAATTAAATTTTCCTTACCCCCATATACCGTATAAATGGTAATTAAATAATGAGTATCGTTAAAAGTCAAAATGGCCTAAGATCCAGAAAATACTTGAGAAAAAAGAATGGAAATAATTTTGAAGATCGTCTTTGAAAATATAAAATTTTAATACTGGTTGTGGAGATATACACCTTGAAGGACAATCCTATTTTTAAAAGTCAAGAAAATGAATAACTCATTTATTTAAAAAAAAAAATAATAAAAAAATATTCATAATTATTATGAATATTATATAAGAAATTGACGAAGCATATTTCTAATACTATTAATTAATTAAAACAGCACATAACTAATCGATTCAAATGATTTATTTGTAATATTTGTTATTTTTATAATAAATATTTTTTCCTTTATATTCTGTTTAAATTTAATGTGATTTAGGAAAAAATAAGGCAGTGAAACGCTAACCATAGACTAGGTGACCTCAAAAAAAAAAAAAAAAATTATAATTATGGAGGTGTCATAACAGCAAAGGAAAAAAATCCAGTGACGTCAAATATTTTGCGAGAAATATTCATTTAAAATTTTCTTATTATAATTCAAAATTATTTTAACATTAATAAAAAAAAAAATCTGGTGGACTGGTCGCCCCTTTCTTTCGGTAATCGAAAGTTGTGTTGCCACACCATATTTTTTTGTGTCGAGATATATTTAGTTCCGCCGATATATATATATTGAGGGTGGGCTTGCAGGTGTAGCGGGCTAGGGTGTCGGCTTTCTACAAAGAAGATCTCTGTTCAAATCCTGGGCGGGAAGGATTTTTTCATTAAATAAAAATATTTCTCTATTAAATCAAACTTCTTTTTCGCAAAACGTTTCGGCCAATTTTTATTATGCCATCTTCTGTTGCATAGGAGTTTTTTTTAGCAAATACCCGGTAAAGTTGTTAATGGTCTGTTCATACAACATGGCCTATGTATATAAATAACAATGTAAATAAATATATATGATGAGACTGTTAGTGAAGAAAATTTCGAAATTTTCACACACAGATAAACCACTTTATTGGATTCAGGAACCACAAAACATGTATATCTATCAAAATCTCGACATCGAATTTTTGACATGAATCCAATACTCTCTATATATATATACAATACTGTATATAGGTAAGAGAAAGTAAAAAAGGTTTGCGGTTTATAATTAATAAGATGAGAAAAAATTTTGTAGGGCAATTTTTTAATAGATTAAACATGAAATAAGCATGATATTCAATTTTTCTAAAAAAAATTTTCACTAACAATTTATTTCAAATATTACAATACCGAATTCATTCTGGCAAAAAACAACACTTCCCTGTTATACACTTGAATGGGCCAAGAATACGGAATCAATGATGCGATTAGAATATCAAATAGCCTATATTTGGTAGCTGCTTCCTCACCTCATAAAAACACTTAGATAATAAAAAGTAAAGTATACTCTAGGTCTATAGGCTACTTGATTCTTTGTGTTTTTTGTTGGAATTCGATCTACAGATATATCCTAGTAGCTAATCAATATATCCTTCTAATAGTGTCCGTCCATCCAATTAATTAATTTCTCTTTGAAATATTCGAGCTTAGAAACAAAGAGAAATACAAAAAAAAAAAAATTATTCCAGACAACTTTGACTTTTATAATGAATAAATAAAATATTTGGTGTGACTAATAACTTTTTCTTGTCTTCGACGATCGAAAGTTTTATGATGTGCTCTCATACCAGTTTTTTTTGTTCCGAAATATATTTAGTTTCCGATGCTATTGTACCAGGTAGATCAGAAATTTATAAGTCAAATTTTTAAACAAACATAACAGCAATTATTTATCATATCTTTCCTATGAAGTACAAGAGTAAAACGTGCTTCTAATAATTTTGAGGACAAAATGTGAATATACCTACAATTTAAGCATCAAAAGTGTTAGAGTGAATTTTGTTAAAATTAAAAAAAAAAAACTGAAAAAGTACATCAGTAGAGTACTCTAAGAATAATTTTATCAAAAGCATGAAGCTTGCCGCGCGGGTATCTAACTTAAAATAAAATTTCAAGCTTCGTTCTTGAAATTTTGTTATCAAACACACACAAGACGCTTATTTGAATCAGGGATCCTCAAAATGTCTAATTTTAAAATTGAATTTTTGTCACTATCATAATACTTTCTATATCTTCTCTATAAAAAGTTTCTCTTAACAGATGATATTTGTATTTATTATTAATCAATTTTTAAATTCCTTTGTTCATCTTTGGTATATCAGTGGCGGCTCGCTAGGGTAGGCAAGGTAGGCGACGCCTACCTTATAAATATACAGATGAAAAATATTTATCAATTTTATTATATTTATTAAGATTAAAAATATTTAGTTTCATAAAATAATTACTATATTTATTAATTAATATATATGATTTTGCAAAAAAAAAAAAAAAATTGAAACACTTCAGAACCTCGTATTTATAAAGTAAAGGCGATATTTTTCTTAGCCTATCTACTGCCTGTACTCCGCACTCCGCTGCCCACATTTCTAGACAGTCGCGCATGCGCACAGCAGTGATAGCTAGCGCTATAAGTCGAACGGTTAGGCGATGAACTAAGTTGCCTATGCCAAGCCGATGACAAGTGTTACCGTAGAGTGCAATTTCTCATGAAGATTTATTAGTTCAAATTTCGAAACAAGATAACTTCACAGATCAAATTATTGAATTATTTTCTAAATTAAAAGATAGGCGAATAGATTTAATTTACAAAAATAAATAAATACGCCTTTTTTCTTTCTTTTTTCTATTTTTCGTAAGTATATATATTTGTCGCCTACCCAGTTGTCTCGGTCACGAGCCGCCACTGATGTATATTATATTACCATATAAAGAAGTTTGCTCTTTGAATTATTAATCAATTTTCAAATTCCTTTGTTCATCTTTGGTATGAAGAGAATATCACAATAAGATTGCAAAAGTATTTAAAAATTCCTTTCTCGTGATTGATCGGAAACTGAAAAATTTATTGCAAGGCCATAGAATGCCTCAAACTCAAGTAAAGGATTTTTTTATGTGTGCTATGTTTATGTATAA
Source organism: Euborellia annulipes (assembly GCA_023213315.1). Taxonomy (NCBI): domain Eukaryota; kingdom Metazoa; phylum Arthropoda; class Insecta; order Dermaptera; family Anisolabididae; genus Euborellia; species Euborellia annulipes. Next base: position 123,235 of record JAKCPI010019209.1, on the reverse strand, counting down.
TAAAGTTGCAGAATAATTACTTAGTGAAGTTTGCTTGCCTTTTCAAAAGAAAAGAATATTTCTGTAGTTTTTTTTTTTTTTTTTTTTTTTTTTTTTTTTTTTTTTTTGTTCATATCAGTAAACTTTAAATTAATAAAAATTAGGGGTTAAATTGGAGGCACACTCTGCCTGAATAGTTTATAAAAAAAAAAAAAAAACAGTGGTAGAGCTCGACCCCCCGAGTAAAAATGATTAAAAATGATCGAGGGACACACAGGCCCGCAGCAGGTCTGCATAGTGAACCTTTAGGGACACACAAGGATATATACGCACACACCAGGGACACCCAAGGATCAAACGCCCACACAAGGGACACACAGGGATGCAAATACCCACACATGGGACACACATGGATCAAACGGCCACACATGGGACACACAGGGATATACACGCACACACCAGGGACACCCAGGGATGCAAATGCCCACACATGGGACACACAGGGATATACACGCACACACCAGGGACACCCAGGGATACAAACGCCCACACAAGGGACACACAGGAATATGTTCACTATGAAACCTGCTGCGGGCCTGTGTGTCCTTCGATCATTTATAATCATTTTTACTCGGAATTAGCCAAAGGGGTACGCCCCTGGCCCCCCCTTGCTCGGCTTCGGCGCGCAAATGCATCAAATTTATTCTTGCTCAATATTTGGAAAATTCGCTTTAGGCGAGCAATTGTAAACTCAGGGACCTCACGTGTATTCCCACCAAAATCTCGACATCGAATTTTTGACATGAATGCAATACTTTCTTTTTATATATTATTAACATATATAGTTATCAAAAATTAAATTGAAAGGTTTCAATAGATAATTTTTTGACGTGACAACGTCTTACAAATCATGTTAGAGGGGCATGCACGAAAAAGTTTATCAGCTTGAATAACTCCTCTGTCTTAAGAGGTATAATTATGGGGAATATACGGTTAGAAAGAATGAGTTTTCAGCTAAAGATTTCACCATTTATTTTTTTCCTATCATTTTATTTTACCGCGCTGCGGTAAATTCTAATTTGATATTTTAAACCCCTGTAGATTCCGAACGGCTAATCAGATCTGATTAAATGAGATGTCATTTGGTGCAGAAAGATAACCTCTAATTGAATAAATAAAAAAAATCCCGAGTAATTAACTCCAAAATTAGTTTTTTTCTCGAAAAACCTCATTTTTTAGGCAAAAAAATATCGAAAAATAGCCCTACTTGTGCAACGCATAGGGACTTGACCATAAAAGCTATATTAAATCTAAATATAGTTTTAGAAAGAGTGGTTCAATACCCCGGGGTGTTTTTTTCTTTTTTTGATATGAGGTCATTTTACCGCATGAGAGCACTCGGCGGGATTTCGTTTTTCGAAAATTTAAACCCCTGTAGATTCCGAACGGCTAATCAGATCAGACTAAATGAGATGTCATTTGGTGCAGAAAGATAACCTCTAATAGAATAAATAAAAAAATCCCGAGTAATTAACTCCAAAATTAGTTTTTTCTCGAAAAACCTCATTTTTTAGGCAAAAAAATATCGAAAAATAGCCCTACTTGTGCAACGCATAGCGACTTGACCATAAAAGCTATATTAAATCTAAATATAGTTTTAGAAAGAGTGGTTCAATACCCCGGGGTGTTTTTTTTTTTTTTCGATATGAACTCATTTTACCGCATGAGAGCACTCGGCGGGATTTCGTTTTTCGAAAATTTAAACCCCTGTAGATTCCGAACGGCTAATCAGATCAGACTAAATGAGATGTCATTTGGTGCAGAAAAAAAACCTCTAATAGAATAAATAAAAAAATCCCGAGTAATTAACTCCAAAATTAGTTTTTTTCTCGAAAAACCTCACTTTTTAAGCATAAGTCGCCCTTAATGGATAAAAAAAAGCCACACCTGTCATATATTGTTTCAATGAAAATGTTTGAACATGTTTATTTATGAAAACAAATTACTAGTAAAAAAAAAACAATATTTTCTCTCTTTATATTTCAATATAGGTAAGAGAAAAAAAATTTTTTGAAGTCAAGCAAAAGACGTTGTCACGTTAAAAAGCCACCGGCTGTGTAGAAGACACAGCCAACACCTAATTTTTTAACAATACTCTGAATCATCGTCACTAGTATAAATAAATATATGGAAAAAATATCTTTTTAGAGAATTAAAATAATGAAATTTATTTTTTTATTTTTTACGTGTTCGTCTTCAGGTTTCATTGTTTAAAAATACTGATCTCGAGATAGAACGTGTTTCGATTTGATTGTCTATAGTTTGTTCAAACTATATTTAGAACTGACCATTTTCTTTTTAATGGAATTTTTCGCTATTTAAGAGAAGACGAGAGAATCGGTATTGGCCGGACGATTAATTAAGGAGGCTGCGCCCTGGACCCGAGATTGAGTTGTCGAGTGGGATTCCCAGGTGGGTGTCTGTTTATAGGTTGCGTGGGGCGCAACAGGTCCTTCGTTTGAGTTACTGCCTCTGAAAAATGAAACTTTTCGGCGCCCAATAAAAACTCTCAAAAAAAAAGAATGAAAAAGAAAAGAAGTAAGTAAGGTGTTCGATTGGCAGACTGCCATTTACTGGGTGTGGTCCATGAAAGGAGCCATCCGATCAAACTCGATGCATTTTCAGATTCATTTTATGAAGAGAAAGAAAGAGAGAGAGAGAGAGAGAGAGAGCAATGGCCTTCTCTCGGGACAATGAATCTTCTTCATGTGCGATCAAAATAAAATTAACTCTTCATTAAATTTTAATTTCTCATACATTCTATGTTTAATTTAATTTTGATTACGCTAATAATAATTAAATTTATTTCATTCATTATTTTAATATCTTTTAATGTGCTTTTTAATATTTAGTACAGTATTTATTAATTACCCTTGTGTTTATTAATTTCAAGTCTAGTCTATTAAAAAAAAAAAAAATTTTATATACCGAATACCAATTCACAAGATATGCTTGTATAGTATAAATTTTATTTAAAATAAAATTTTTTAAACAATTTATTTCACTTCTCAAGTATAGTAAAAATAATCATAAAGTGAGTTGTGTGATTTAATTAAAAAAAAAAAGGTGTGACTGGTCGCACAGTACACAACTTTCTCTTACCTTTAATAAGTTGTGTTCTGTGCTTGTCACACCAGATTTTTTGTGACAACATATGTTTAGTTTCGGGCGATATAAATAATTGATTTTTGAATTTTAATCAAAATCGTTGGAGCAAATTTTGAGAAAATCGAAAAAAAAAAAAAAACGGAAAAAATACATCAGTAAAGTACTAGAACATTTTGGCCGATTTTTGATTAAAAGCTTATTTTCATGCTCCAGGAAGATGTCTAACTTAAAAATAAAATTTCAGCGTCATAGCTTAATTCCTTCATGGACCTCAAAACACAATCTCGACATCGAATTTTTGACATGAATCCAATACTTTCTCTCTATATATATTAACATATATAGAGGTAAGAGAAAGTAAAAATTAAGGAGACATTTTAAACAGAGAAATTTTCAAAAAAAATTTTTTTTTTTTTTTTTTGTTTTAAAAACACTCTGTTTTATTTGAAAATCAGTTATCGACAAATAAAATTTCATACAATATTTTTTACTTTCTCTTACCTCTATATATATGTTAATATATAGAGTGAGAAAGTATTGGATTCATGTCAAAAATTCGATGTCGAGATTTTGATGGATCTTTACGTTTTGAGGTCCCCTGAATCTAAAAAAGTGGTTTTCGCGACATGGTTTGTCTGTGTGTCTGTGTTCAATTTTAAGCATGAAGGAACTGAGCTAGGAGATTGAAATTTTATATTTAAGTTAGGTACCCCTTTGACACGTGACACGAAGCTTTTGAACAAAATTAGTAAAAAAAATACTAGTATTTTACTGATATACTTTTTCAGTTTTTTTTCGTAATTCGCTCTAAAGATTTTGATTAAAATTCAAAATCAATTATTTTTTAGATGCTCTCAAAATTATTTGAAGCACACTTTACTCTTGTACTTCACAGGAAAGAAAGGAGAATTGGATGCCATGGTAACAAAATGTAAATATTTTTCTATTTATAAATTTTATATCTTAAATTTTAATATATCGGTGGAAACTAAATATATGTCGACACAAAAAATCTGTTGTGACAAGCATAGTACAAAACTTTCTCTTACCAAGGATAAGAGAAAGTTGTGTACTGTGCGACCATTTAAACATCATTTATATTCTGTTTCTACAAAGTTTAATTATCTTTCATTTGGTAATTTATTCAAGTACACAAATATATCCCTCTTCCTAAAAGTCCGGCCTGTGCTCTATTGAGAAATAAAATTTATCAACTCCCCCCTCTCCTCCAAATAATAATCCAGACTTGAATGAAAGAAAAACAGCTGTTTTATTTCTTTTCTATTTACCATTCATAATTTTTTAGTTGAAGCTGAAAAGAACTAGCGATGAAAGTTTATTAAAAGCCTTTAGGGTCTTTGTAGGTGAGTTGTGCATAAAAGATGCTTTATGAAATTATAATTATTTTAGTTAGTTGGTGTAGTATAAATATTAGAATCTCATTATGTCAAATTGAAAGCGAATATTGGTTAATAAACGATGGTAAGAGAGCGATTAGTATAAATAATGGAGAGGTGGTCGGTCGGTCGGTGCGCATGCATGATTCGCTTGCAGGCCCAATTAGTGATGCACTCAGGTACAGCATCGTAAAGGCAGCCCCGGGACCTTTTGCTTCGTGCTTGAGCCTCCTCCACTGAGGAGGGGAGTCTCTGGAATGTCTGCGAGTGACTCAGCGCCTCTCACCTGCAGAACACGGATGGCGCCGCTGCAGCGGTTTTGCTGCAGTGGAGGTGTCCGCCCCGTGGGAACAGAGAGGCCATCGGCACCCACAACTGCACCTCCGCCGAAGACTGGCAGCTCAACAGTGAGAGACTTTCAGCCACCTCAGTTCGGATTAATAATCCTCTTCGATCTCAATGTCAAGAGTAAAAGCTTACAAAATTTGAGTTTGCAAGAACAAAGTCTTTATTGGTTGCTGTGAGATATAAAACTCATATAATTGATCGGACAAAAAAAAAACACAAAAGTATGGAAAAAAGTGCTTAAAAAAAGCATAAAAATCTTGAAAAATATGTTGTTCAATAAGCATAAAATTTGAAAAACAAAAAAACATCTCATAAGCAACTTTAGCAAAAAAGCTCTACTCATACTAATTCGAATACAAGGAGAGGTAATTGCCCCCTTTACCCCCTCCCCCCTACCCGAGATATGAGAAAAATATTTTTCTTGGAAATTAAATTTTATTTTTAATATAAAATTAAAATTTTAAAAATTATTGCTTAAAAATTTTTATTTGTATATAATCTGGTAAACAAGTAGAACAGAATGCAACTTTAAATTACCGAAAGTAAGAGAAAGTCGTGTGCTGTGCGGCCATCACACCAGATTACCCCCCCCCTCTCGAAAAATTCTGGATATATTCTGGCTATATTTTCTTTATTTTATACGATATATTGATTTGTTAATTTACAGTCTATTGTGCATTTTTTGAAAAAAAAAAAAAAAAACTTCAACTTTTTAAAATATACTGTAGCTCTACCTAATTAATCATATTATTAGCCTATCATTATATTTTTTCTAATTTTTTTTCAGGAATGATTTTTCCAATGAGCTTTGAAAAGAGGGGGGGGATTGGTAATCCACTGATTTAGATTGAGTAATTTTGATATGAAGTTTAAAGAAATATCCTGAAAATTAGAAAGATTAAAAATGTTATGAAGAGAAATTGTGAACTTTTTATTATATAAATCCCCTTCACTCCTGGTTCCGAGGATTAGCTTCTTGTAAAAGGGGTTGGGGGTTCGTTTCATTTGAATTGTTTACAAATCATATAGCGGAAGATTCTGAATAAGATTTTAAGCAAATTAAAAAAAAAAATATGCATATTTGTGCTACATTAGTCTGATGATATTCAATCGCCCCCAGATGAATGAGGTATTTTATATAAAAACTATTTTAGGAATTAATGAAAGCAAAAAATGAAGACAAATCGTTGATATTAATTTCCAAGAAACATTCCATGTTACAACAAGAATTCTACCTTACGAATGTAAATGAATCATGCTTGGGTTCATCAACATCTTAAACATTTAGAAATTTTTTCAATGTGATGTAAATAAATGCAATATTGCACGGTAATTTTTTTCATCCAGAAAAAATATGTGGTGTGAAATAAAATTTAATTTCGTTTAATCTCTTTGTTTCCTGTCAGTAACATTAATGGGTTTAGTAATAAAAGTTTAGAAGATTGAAAGAGATGCTTGAAGATGTAAAAAGAGTTGTTTTAATTAAGAGATGCAAGTAAAGTAATGTTTCCTATATTCAAATCTGGGAAAATTGTAATAAATACTAGCCACGCCGCCCGCCTTCGTCTTCGCCCCCTGAACCCCCTCCAGTTGGCTAGGGCCCGCCTGCGGCGGATCCTCGACTTTTTTTAATTATAAGAAACGGGCTGGCGTCTTGACAGGGGGCTACGCCCTGGAGTCATTTGTTGAGAAATTTTTAAAATAAATGAATCCTGATCAGTCCTGAGGAAGGGGGCGAAGAGCACCCGAATTGTGAACCATCATCAGATCTCAAAACCTATGTTCCATATGAAACACAACTACTAATTCTCAAGAAAAATGTCAATCCAAATTGTTTAAATTTGACAAATAAAAAAACAAATGCATTACTTTCTCTCAATATATTAACATATACAGATAAAAAATCTGGTGTGACTGGTCGCACATCACACAACTTTCACTTACCTATGGTAAAAGAAAGTTGTGTACTGTGCTTGTTACACCAGATGTTTTGTGTTGAGATATATTTAGTTTCCGCCAATATATTAGAATTCAAGATGTCAAATTTATAATCATGGGAAAATATTTAAATTTTGTTACCATAACAACCATTTCTCCTATATTTGCTGTGAAGTACAAGAGTAAAGTTGTCTTCAAACAATTTTGAGAGTAAAATGAGATTATACATTTTAAAGAGCATGTAAAAAATAATTGATTTTTGAATTTTAATCAAAATCGTTAGAGCGAATTTTGAGAAAATCTAAAAAAAAAACTAGAAAAATACATCAGTAAAATACTAGTACTTTTTGGCCGATTTTAATTAAAAGCTTATTTTCATGCCCTAGGGGTACCTAACTTAAAGATAAAATTTCAGCTTCCTAGCTGAATTCCTTCATGCTGAGGAGTCTGAATACAGACAGACACACAAACACACAGACAGACCATGTCGCGAAAACCACTTTTTTGGATTCACGGGACTTCAAAACGTGTATATCTAAACCACTCTTTTGGACTCAGGAGACTTCAAAATCTCGTCATCGAATTTTTGACATGAATCCAATACTTTCTCTATATATATATTAAAATATAGAGGTAAGAGAAAGTAAAAAGTAAAAGACCTATTAAAAAATAGCTGATTTTAAACAAGATATTACATTTTTAGAAAATTTAAATTCATTTTACTTTCTCGTACCCTATATATGAAATATATAGGAGAGAAAGTATTGCGATCATGTCAAAAATTCGATGTCGAGATTTTGATGGATATACATGTTTTGAGGTCCCCTGAGTCCAAAAAAAGTGGGTCCCGCAAATTGGTCTGTGTGTGTGTGTGTGTGTCTGTGTGTCGTGTGTGTCTGTGTGTGTGTGGGGGGGGGGGGGGGGGGGGGGGGGGGGTGCGTGTGTCTGTATGTGTGGACAGATTTTTAGCATGAAGGAGTTGAGCTAGCGGATTGAAATTTTATATTTAACTTAGGTACCTTTGAAGAATCTCAAAATAAGCTTTTGAACAAAATCGGCCAAAAAGTACTAGTACTTTACTGATGTACTTTTTCAGTTTTTTTCGATTTTCTCAAAATTCCCTCCAAGGATTTTTTTTAAAATTCATAAATGAACTATTTTTTAGATGCTCTTTAAAATGTATATTCTCATTTTGCCGTTGAAATCTTCTGAAGACCACTTTACTCTTGTTCTTCATAGGAAAGATAGAAATGGTTGCCATGGTAACGGAATTTAAATCTTTTTCTTTTTATTAGATTAAAAATCAATTATTATTTAAATTCCCATTTTTTTAAAATTTATTTGTGTCTTTAATTGTTTCAAAGAAAACATATATGTCTCTCTCTCACTTTCAAACATTATCGTCTGTCTCTACTCTCACTTTTAAATTGCCCTTTCCACCTTATCTTCGCATAGGAACAATGTTAATTTCCTATAGGGATTTGTATGTTAATTTCGATTCAAAAGGGGGTCCCCTTTAGAACTTTTTAGGCATTTAAAATTTTTTTTTCCAATTCTTATGAAATTTTGTATTTATTTACGATTCTATATTGTGTATAAAATGTCCAAATATGAGATTAAAATTTTGAAAAATAACCATAGTTTATTTGAAGCAGTCAACATTTAAAATCAAAGTTTGAAACTAAGGTGCTATCGGAAACTAAATATATCTCGACACAAAAAATCTGGTGTGACCAGCACAGTGCGCAACTTTCTCTTACCGAAGGGTAAGAGAAAGTTGTGTGCTGTGCGCCAGTCACACCAGATTTTTTATATTAAGCTGGTATGATATGTTTCGAATAATGGCCAATTCATAGCTCATGTTTTTGTAATTGATTTATAATCCACCAACAGATCTTTAGAATTTACTTATTACTCATAAACAGTATATTAAAACAAAACCTGTGAATGGTCATTGAACGATTGTTAGCTTCGCCCCTTCTTTCTGAAACAAAGGAGAGAAGGGAGAAGATCGTTAGTAATTGGGACAAGTGGGTGTCTGTAGTACAGCTTAACGACATTCAATTGGAAGCGAATTATATCTTTATTTTGTAAGCGCACTTGGTTAAATGAATCTGAAATTTTATTCTTAGTGGAGATTAGGAATCATTATCAATAAATTTAACATTTAAAAAACTACCTTTAGTTTATGAATTTAACTCAATTTCTCTTTTATTTATTTTTTTTTTTTTTTGAGATACCGGAGGGAATCCCACTAACCTTACCCTGGTAGGAATTTGTGGCCTAACTACCCGCCAAGTCTAAGGTATAAAAATGTATTCACAAAACATATAAAAGGCCTATTAATACAATTAAAATTTGCAAATACCGCGCCTAACGCTTTTAGTTTTAGTAACATATTTTCATTTTTAATATAATTTTAAAGAACATATACAAAATTATTTTTCAATGAAGAGTAGAAGAATGGCTGTGGTGATGATTGAAGAGAGGAATTCTATGAGTAGGGCAGCCAGCGAAAATAAAAAAAACCTTTATATTATTTCGTCAACGTTTCGGGAACGCATCGCTTCCATCTTCAGGACGAATTAATTGTTGAATGATAGATGAATATTTTTATTTTGTACACACAATGAAAAAAATAACATGTATTGTGCATATTGATTTAATAAATACGACAATTGTATATTATGAAGCTTTAGGCTGTTGATACACCGCAACAGCCTAAAGCTTCATAATATACAATTGTCGTATTTATTAAATCAATATGCACAATACATGTTATTTTTTTCATTGTGTGTACAAAATAAAAATATTCATCTATCATTCAACAATTAATTCGTCCTGAAGATGGGAGCGATGCGTTCCCGAAACGTTGACGAAATAATATAAAGGTTTTTTTATTTTCGCTGGCTGCCCTACTCATAGAATTCCTCTCTTCAAAAATTATTTTTCTCTTTTTGAACATTTTTAGAGATTTCTGAAGGAGAGAGTCTCTGGCTATGACCTGAAGGAGATGCACTCATTGTATAAAATTTTTATATTAATAAATAATATATTGTGATATTAGACTTTATATCCCGGCCATGATGTGCGGAATGCATATTTATTATCTTGAAAATGTCAGACGAAACATCTAAACAATATTAATTTCATAGCATCAAAAATTAAAGGACTGGATTTTTATGAGTTATAAAATTATGAAATTTTTTTTTTTTGCAAATGTGAATCTCAAGACTTATGGATCCGCTTTGACTAGCGTTACCAATTTAGAAGATTTATAAATATATAGTCTATATATACTATAATCCAGTGGCGGATTAATGCAATTTTGTCGGGGGGCGGTTTTTTTTTTTTAATTTTTTTTTTAAGGACTTTGTGGGCATCTATGGCCATTTAGACCCCTTTCCTATTTATTTAAATTGATTGGTAACAAATTCAATTGAAATTAAAGCCCGGAAATCATAATTTCTTTAGATTACTAGTTTTTATAACATTGTGAATTTCTTCTCGGGGGGGGGGCGATCGCCCCCCCTTTAATCCGCCCCTGCTATAATCTATATAGAAGACAAGAATTGTCTAAAATTGACCTCAAACAAGATGGAAACTGTTTAAGAATAATAAACAAATGAAATAAAAAAATAAGCCTCAGCTTCTGCAACTTTTTTAACATTAATCCAAATATATAAACATAACTAAATGGAACCAAGTTATTAATAGTCTGAAGAATGATTTTAAAAAAATTTCACTTCCTATATATAAGTAGATAACTAAAAGCTTTTTTTAGGCCATATTTTAATTAATTTCTTGAATGATGGTAATGAGAAGATTCTTCTAAAAATTGAAAAAAAAAATCAACACTATTAAAGCTCAGAGAATGTTATTTTTTAGTTGATTTTTTATATGTTGCACACTTATTATAATTGAATGATTAATAATAAATATTTCTCTGTTAATCTTTAATCAAAATGATAGCCCCTGACAGGGTGTTTTTAGGCGGAGCACCCCCCCCCCCCTGCGTTTCAAGTCATCGGTGTCCTTGGAGCGTCGAAAGACACCCAAACTTCGAAAGAATAAATAAAGTGCGCCCCTTGTTGAGTTTTGCTACCCGTGTATAATTTTTGTAATATTACATTATTAAATATTATGTATGTTACAATATATGAAATGCACCCAAGAGTAAAATTAAATTTTTAAATTATAATTTTTTTTTAACACTCACATTTTTTTCAATTCACACACACATCCATCCACACAGTTTTTTCGGCAACTTTTAAGACTTTTTACAATACCCGTTATTTGTAAATATATCTACTGGGGGTCCAGGCATTCTTATTTAAGCCATTCGGTATCCAAATTATCATTAATGTACATTTATTTTAATTTTTAACTACTAAAAGGGGTGCAAATAAGGTTTTTAACCAAGGTTGAAAAAGTCCTTGGCACTAGACGAAATATATATGGAATAATTCAAAATTACCGAGGAAAGACTTTGCAATTATATAATCCTATTTAAAATCTAAATAAGGAATATCAGTGGAGGAAAATTAGAAAAAAAGGAAAAACCTAATACTTTGTTTTGATATGCAATATTTTATAAGCTGTATAAAATTAAGAAAATTATTAATGATTAAAATCATGTTGGCCTAGTGTGATTTGAAATTTATAACTTTAAAGACCTAGAGGATCGGGTTGGGAACCAACAGCCCGATAAAAAATTTTTTTCAACTAGTAAAAACTCCGTAAATGCCCAAAGAAGTAATAAAGAATAATAAATTCGAGATAGCAAACGAAATAGAATTTTTGTTTTCAATATTTTATCATAAATTCCTTTTTGATAAAGTCAAATGAAAGCAATTTTTGCAATTTATTTATATTTATAAATTCCAATTGATTACCATATTAGCCGATTTTGTTTTATATTTATTCAAGACAGTCTAATTTTTATCAAAAAAAAAAAGAATGATAAGGAAAAATTATCACCAATTTTTTTTTTTTTTTTTTTGAATACCAAATAAGAATGAAAAAACTCCAAAGAATTAATATATTGAAAATACATTTTTCTGAAAAATATGAATGCATGACTTTAACTTAAAGTAGAAGCTTAGTAATAAATAAAAATGAATCATAATCAACTTGTTTTCAATGAATCACTAAAAAAAAAATCACGAGTGAACTCCCGTCAGCTTTCTCGTATATTAAATTTGTGTGATTAACTCAAAAACTATTCAGTTTGAGAAAAAAAAAACGTGTAAGAATTAAAACTATTTAAAATAATCATAATTTGACACAAAAAAAATTATGAATTGCAAAATTTTTAGGTGTTAGGTAAGATACTCCTTCCGGATGATGGATTTCTTGCAAAAGTTATTACAATTGCAACTATTTATTTATAATTTTGAAAAAAAAAAAATTTCAATAACTTTTCGGACACCAAATTATTAATAATGTCCGAAACGTTATTGCAATTTTTTTCCTTCAAACGTCAGTAAAACAGAAAACTTAGAATTTATTTGAGTGTTATGCAGTGGCGTAGCGAGGGGGGGAGCAAGGGGGTCATCATGCCCCGGGCGCTACTCATAAAGGGCGCCAAATGGCCCGCAAAACAAAAAAATTGCTGGATAATTTTTATTTTTATTATAATTGATTTCTGGAAAATATATTTTAAATTTAGTGCCAGTGTAATATAAAAATTTTGTATATTTTACATATACTGGTAATATTATATGGTTTACGAATGGGAAGGGGGGGCGCTAAAAAGGTATTGTGCCCAGGGCGCGAGTTAAGCTCGCTACGCCACTGGTGTTGTTTGATATTATTTAAGTAAAAAAACAAAAATATTTTTTTAATAAAAATATATTTACGAATTCGTCCTCCTATTCTGACAAGGGATAATAAAAGGCGAATAAATCCATCCTCAATAGAAATTCTATCCCAACTTAATGACCTAAAGCGAAAGTCGATAAGAGAGCCTTTTGTAGAACGTCCGGTTGTCTTAAATCTCTTGTTCGATCCCGATAAGGCCCTTAATGGGCCAAATGATTTAACAATTTTAGGACTCCCCTTTTTTTCAACAATTGCTCTTACAAAAAAAAAAAAAAAAAAAAACGGATTCTATAATAAAGAGGAGAAAAATTTCGAGGCTTTATGACAATATCTATAAAGAAATAAATATTTAAAAAAAAGGTCATTTAAAAACGAGGGCGTTGGCACTAACTTGTTGCTTTTCACAGGGGAAAATAAATTTAAAGCAAAAAAAGAAAAATAATGAAGATAATGACTTATAAAGAAAATTTATATTTAATTTACTCTCTAGAATTAAAAGTTGCCTTTTTGAATATTAATACAAAAATTCTATCCTTTACTATTCAAAAACATTCTTCAGTCAAATAAATAATCGGTTGAAAATTGCTTTAGATGCATTGATTTATTAAATCCATGATTTTAATGTCAAAATATAGAAAGAAAAATCTTCAAAAATTCAAAAGAACCAAAAAAATTATATGGGATCCTCTAAGGAAGGAAAAGGGATATGGGGGTCCAAAAATATAAATAAATAAAAATGTGTTAAACGCTAATTTCTTCAAAAAAAATTTTTGGCTATCTTCCTGGATCGCCTAATTCCTAAATCGTTGCACCGAAAGCAAAAATAGGATAGAATTGCTAAATTCTGCAATTTGAACAGAATATAAATAGGAAGTAAATGAAACAAAGGATTCCAGAATAATCACTGAATGCCGATATATAATAAATAATCGCAAACAAAAATAATAACTTTTCGCATTTTTCTTCGGGATCTTTCGCCAAATTCATCATCATTATCAACCTTCCAAGAGTATATTGAAATTCAAAAGACAAGATGTGTTTTTTTAAAGAAAAATTAGGATTATTTGGCTTAAATAAAATGCCTCGGCAAATTTTGCAGACCTTTGTTTGAAAAGAGATAGAATTTTTTCAAACAACGCTCACATAGACTGTAAATAAGCCAGTCAATATATCGTTTAATTAACAAATTTGGGAGATAAGTTCGTTTTTGATTGGGCAAAAATTGCGCCCCTGGAGTCGAACTAGGACCTCCACGCGGCGGGCCGACTACCTTTATCCTAGGTCGCCGGCCCAATAAACATACACTCGCATCCGCCTATTATACTAATGAAATTAAAATTTCTTTGACACGAAAAATTTCTTAAAAACTGCACGCCATCTTGGGCCGGCGACCTAGGATAAAGGTAGTTCACCAGCCACGAAAGCGTGGAGGTCCTGGTTCGACTCCAGGGAACGCAATTTTTGACCAATCAAACACGAACTTATCTCGCAAATTTGTTATCGCAAACTTATTTAATAAAATTATTCTCAGAGACATTTTGGGGGCTCAAATCATAAGGTCAGGAATTTCAATTTGAATGACGCCTGATGATATAAATCAGGACAAGAACCGGGGGGAGTAGAAAAAATCGCAGCTATATTATCTTGAATGACCTTTCGCCAAATTAAAATCGTATTGTATATTTAAGAGAATCTATTTGTCTCTTGTATTAGCCTATTTAAGATTCCTATCCTCATTCTTTCTTTATAAAAAAAGAAATAATAAAAAAAATGTTTTATATAAAAAAAGGTGAATATTTATAAATTTTTGCTAAAACTTTCTATTATATTTTGCAAGGTTTTTTCCTCCTTCCTTTAAGAAATGTGTCAAGTAATAAAAAAAAAAGAGTTCTGTTCTGTGTTTAGTAAAAATAAATTAGGCCATTTGGCTTGGTGATGTTGGTGTGCTGACCTTCTATACCAAGGGTCGCGGGTTCGGATCCCAGGAGGTCCAATGATTTGATTTAATTTGGATACCAAATGGCTTAAATAAAAATACCTGGACCCCCTCCCCCAATAGAGATACAGTATTCATAAATAAAGCGTTCAGTTCAAATTTAGTTACCTATGTACCTGGTATTTTAAATAAAATTGCTTAAATAAATAAAAAGGCATTCGAGTTAGTTCCAAGAAAAAAAAAAACTGGTGTGCTATATTTTAACCAAATCACAGCAGATTTTTTGTGTCGAGATATTTAGTTACGCCCTTGACCCCTGACTCGGAGGTAACCATACGCTTTTTGTAAGGGATTGGGGGTTCGCTTCTCTCTCAAGCGAGACAAATTTCTTTTAAAGGGTGCATTTAGCAATTTTTAGAAGACCTAAAAAGCGTTTATTTCCATATAACCTTTTGACAAGACGCATTATTTCTCTATATACTGTATTAACAGTAGAGAGAAATATTCGTAAAAAAACAGGTAAAATAGGAATTTGAGGAATGAGAATTTGCATTCTCTATCTAGCCGGAATTGCCCCCCCCCCCCGCCACAAGTTTTTTTCAGTATCAAAAAATAAATGATATATAAAAACAAAAACTCTTAAATTTTTGTCCTTATTGTCTCTGTGTATAGCGTAGTTTTCAGTGAATATGCAAAGCAAATAGAAAGTGGCTTGGATGCAAATTGTAACATTTCAATGGGGATTAATTAAAAGCGTATAGAATAATTCGGGAACTTTTGATTTTATTCTCTTCTCTACAACCAGATTGAAAGAAGAAAAAAAATTGATGGGGTGAATATGTACGTATCATATTATCAATTATAAATTGATAATATAATTAATATTATTATAAAATCGAATTATGTATTAAAATATTCAGATTTGTTTTTCCTAAAAATAACTTCAAAACAACATTCGCCAGGAATTAATTTTATTTTTCATAGTAAATTGATTAAATTATGTAAAATAAGCTCATTCATTGACATCAACAACGAATTTATTTTTAAATCACGATTGAATTTAAATTAAATAAAAAAAAAAATAATAATGTTCATGAATCATCTTTAAAATAAACTTTATGTAGTTTCATTTAAAATTTGCATATTTTTCTACTTTTTTTGAAAGATTCAAAGATTTAAAAAAATTATTAAATACAAAAGAGATTTGAAAATATATCACAAAAACAAATTTCTCAGCCGCAGTGGGGGATATGGTTCAGTTTAAGCTAGAATTTAAAATAATTTAACGTTAAATCTTAAGAAAGTTAATAATCTCTGTCTTCTTTCTCTCTCGAGGAAAGAAAAAAAAAAAGTAGAAACGATTAGTCTTAAAATTCAGGCAAAAATGCATTCTATTGTTAAATAAAAGTGGTCTCTTATTCGGGGCAGAAGGGCCCTAAAATTTTAAGTCTCAAGCTCATTTAAAAAATAAAATTTATAAATTCAAAGAAATTAAAATTACGCGAAACTAAAACCATAAATATAATTATTATTTCTAAAAGGATTTTATACTAATCTACTAATAAGTGCATATTTTTCCATATTAAAATTGAATTCTTTCAATATTAAAAAATCTGGTGTGACTGGTCGCACAGGTCACCTTTCTCTTACCTTCAGTAAGAGAAAGTTGTTTTCTGTGCTTGTCACGCCAGATTTTTTGTTATGTTGTTTAGTTTTCGTCATTATATTAAAATTCAAGATATAAAATTTATAAACATGGGAAAATATATATATTTTGTAACAATGGCAACCATTTCTCCCTTCGTACCTATGAAGTACAAAAATAAAGTGGTCTTCAAAAGATTTCAATGGTAAAATGACAATATAGGCCTTCATTTTAAAGAGCATATAATAAATAATTGATTTTTGAATTTTAATCAAAATCGTTGGAGCGAATTTTGAAAAAATCGAAAAAAAAAAAAACTGAAAAACTACATAAGTAAAGTACTAGTATTTTTTGGCAGATTTTGATCAAAAGCGGTGGGTGTCTAACTTAATTATAAAATTTCAACATCCTAGCTCAATTCCTTCATGCTTTAAATTGAACACAGACACACACACACAGACAGACCATGTCGCGTAAACCACTTTTTTGGATTCAGGGGACCTATTAACATATATAGAATAGAAATGCCGGGACCCACAATAGATATTATAAATAATAACGGTTATCGTCAAAGTCTTAAATGGCTTAGGTTGCCGAAAGGACTGTGTGAATGAGAAAAAAGTGTGAGGGTTTAAAAAAAAAAACATATAGAGGTAAGAAAATGTAAAAAAAAGCATTAATTTGGTAAAATAAAAATATTTTTGTGAGTTTTAAATTTTAATTAAATTTTAAATTAAAAAAAGAGAATTAAAAAATTAAAAACAAAAAAAATGGACCTTTATCCCTACAAGTGGTTCAGTTTTTTGTTATGTAAATTCAAACGCATTCTAATGAAAAGTGACGTGCCCATCTTTTTTGTTTGTTAACCCTTTTCTTATAAGAAAAAAAAAATGCAGACCATCGAAAACAACAAGTAGCGATGATGGATTGGGCCGCGTGTATTTCCGTCGTTTGCCTGCTTACTCATCGTTTTGGGGGCCCTTTCAGATGACAAGTTGAGAGAACCAAGTTTGCTTGTATTCACTTGCACGCACACGCACTTGTACACCCACAAACACTAAAACATACACCACTGACAGACAAAAGAACCCACTTTCTAGGGGTTCAAGGGAACGAATTGGAACCACGGCCAGGGGTAAAATTCCTTTCCAAACAAAAAAAAAAAAATTTAGCTTTCTTTTATGAGTAATGCAACTCTCCTTTTCTTATATTTCTTAAACCGAGTTTTTTTGTTGGCGAATTTTAAAATAGAAACATACAAAATATTATCGATAGGCAAAGTTAAAGTATAAATAATGTTTTGTTTTAGTCCAAATATATATTCACTAAAAGTATTTAACCCTTAAATAGAAAATAATTCGGTTCGGTTTGACTAGCCGAACAGGAAATTGTTTATTAAAAAATTTTATTAACTAGGTAGAGCTATGTTAAAAAAAAATGGAATTTTTCTCAATCAACACTCAAAAAAACTCTAAATAAGCCAGTCAATTTAACGTTTAAGAAAACATATTTGCGAGATGAGTTTGTGTTTGATTGGGCAAAAATTTTATTATAATTTACATAGGAATTTGGTGGAATTTATTGCAACTGATTCTGCACAGAGTTACAGTTTCGGAGATTCAAAGCCTCAATCTTCAGGCTGAAAAAAATTTTTGTATTCATTTCCAGCCTGAAGATAAAGGCGATGAATCTCCGAAACTGTAACTCTGTGCAGAATCAGTTGAAATAAATTTCAACAAAACAAAATTTGTTTTACTTTGCACCTTATGACAGCGAAAGGTACTTCAAGTAAACTTCCTTTGTAAATTATAATTAATCAAACCCGAACAATCCAGTTATTTTCAAAAAAAAAATTTATAATTTATACAATTATTAACTAGGTAGAGTCTTGTTTGAAAAAAGATGGAATATTTCAACCAATGCTCAAATAGACTGTTCATTGGCCAGTCAATATATCGTTTAAGATAGCAAATTTGCGAGATATGTTTGTGCTTAAGAAATTTAAATAATTATTTCCAACTATTTAAAACTAAAATGAAACGATATGAACAAAATCATTTTTAAGGGCTTTGAATCTTTCTTTTAGTAAATATATAAAGACAAGTGTTTCAACTTCTAACTGCAGCTTAAACTCAGAGCAAATTTTTTTTCTATTTTTGAGATAAGATTATTTTTCATTCTATTTGGAAAAATTCTAAATATGTGAAATAGAAACAGAGATTATTTAGTCAGGCTCAATTCCGTTTATTTGCATATACTTGACAAATAAAGAAATATAGCCAACTGCATAATCTGCTGGTTTCATTCTTCAAGAGGAATTCTTAAATCTACTAATAATGAAAATTCAAGATATTCAACGTTTAAAGAATAAGAATTGGAATTTTTAAAAAGGATTTTCACTTTTAAATTAAAGATGAGGGTCACAATCAAAATAATTTTATCAATAAAAAAAAAAGAATCATTAAATGAATCTATTTATTTTCATTTCATCTAAAAAAAATACTTTGGTTATAAAAAATTGATCTATGTTTTTTGCAAGCTATTAACCCGAAAATTGTTCTCTAAAAACGTCTATCTCAATAATACATTAGGAGAGTTCTAATTATATATATACATATACATATATATATATATATATATTTATTCACATCAATTTTTTAAATAATTTTTTGAGGAAAATTTATTTTTGGTCCATACTGAGGAAATTGGCAGTGTATTGATATTAAATATAGTATATTATTAGTACCATGCAAAAATTAAAAAGAAAAAGGAAGGAAAATAAGAAAAGCAAAAAAATAAATTCATTTTAAAAAATAGTATATTATACATATTAAAAAATCGAATACACTACCAATCATATGATATGAGAGATGCTTACAGGTGTTTTGTTTTTTTAAAAATGTACTTATAATGGTTATTATTTACATATTTAAATTTACATAGCAGTTAGGGGAGGGAAGGGTTGTAAACATATCTTCGCGGAGATATGTGTTGCAAAATGTTGCAGCGAATATTATTTATTACATTTATTTATATATATATATATAGATAGAAAATGATTAGATAGTTTACCTGTTTTTATATATATATATTAATATCCAAAATATTTCTTATTTAAAACACTTATCACAAATTTTTTCTTGTATTCTATTGCATTTTTTTAAATTTTATTGTTTTTTTTTTTTTAGAAAATTTTTAATTTTATGCACACACACTAAACTTGTTCACAATTTACTATTAAAGTTTTTTTTTTTTTTTGTTTTTTGTTTTTTTTTTTTTGTTTGGCCAAGAAGAATTAATAAAGAAAAAACACAAAGTGATTTGAATACAACAAAAACAAAAATACACATCCGATCTTGATTTTTTTTTTCTCTTGAATAAAAAGACAATTACACAATCACAAATTTAAAAAAAAAAATGAATTATTATTTTTATCGTTGTTGTCATCGGAACCTTCGCCCCCTCTTATTTAAAAAATATAAATGAGAGAGAAAAAAGAAAAGGACCCAAAAGTGGGTGGACGGTGCTCAAGGTCCTAAGTTTAAAAAAAAAAATGTTTCCTTTTTGAAATTTTTATAAAAATACATTTTATCTTAGAAATATCGGATAAAATATTAATTAAAAATACTATTTGATTCTAGATAAAAAAAAGTGAACAAATAAATGTTTTTTTTTTTATATTTCAAAAAGAATTTTTTTAATTGAAGTATCCGTTTTGTGAATGATTAAGACGCGAAATGAACCGTTAAGCAAAATGTGCAAGGCCTAAGACATGTTTTCCAGGTTGGAGGGGGCGACGGCACGACAGACAGCACAGACCAGGACACAATAACAGTCTTTTCAAATAAATCACTTTGTGTGCCTATTATTTATTATTATTATTAATATTATTATTATTATTATTTCACAACACTTTTTTTTTTTTTAAATTCATATGCCAAAATCCTAGCGCGTGACACATACCAAAATATCTTCACATATTTGAGATTATTTACAAGATTATTGGTCTTAAAAACTATACTTCTTCTTGTTGTGTTTCTTTCTCTATGGCAAAAATCAATATATAAAGCGTCCTTAAAATAATCGGAGCACCATCACTAAGAGTTTTTTTTTTTTTTTTTTTTTAATGAAATTTCAGATCAGGTTCTGGTAAGACTTGAATGGGTTGGCCTTGCTAGGGGTCCTCGGGCCTTCAGGATTCGTTGTTGTGAAAGCTTGTGCAACCATCAGCCCGAAGGAATGGATTGACAGAAAACAATAAGATCTAGGCCTTTAGACGTGTCGATGTTAAGAGATTCGGGAGAAGAAATTTGGAAGAAGAAAAAATAAAGACTAGATTTTTTTGTCAATGTTTTCCACAGTTGGGGGGTGGGTGTGTGTGGGGATATGCCAAAAACGGGTTGGAAAACATGAACATGAGCCAATGAGCGACCTTAATGCTCATTTTCTATACTAATTGTGTTGACATAGTTTTCGTGTGTGGTTTTTTGACTTTTGGAGCGTAACCAAATAACAAAGTGAAAATCAGATCTTGATGAAGGGGATTGTAGGCCTTGTTTTTTTGTGTTATTTAAGTTACATGTCCCCAACTACAGTAGTGTACAACAACAATAGGACTTTTTCTCTTTCTCTGGACTGAAATTCATTTCCCTAACAATTTCGGCAAACACTTCGTTCACGTTAGTCCGATTTTTCGCACTAGCTTCGACAAACGGGCAGCCCCATAATTGTGCAAGCCCACTGCCTTCGCCGGTAGACACTTCCCGTTGATTATCGAGATCCACTTTGTTCGCTACGAGCAGTATCGGTACCCGTTCTGTGCCTTTGACTCGGGTGATTAATTCTTTCATCGTTTTGATGTCATGAAAGGTTTGATGATTTGTCAAACTATAAACGACCACAAATCCTTGACCATTTTTTATATATAAATCACGCATAGAGGCGAATTGTTCAGTACCGGCAGTATCTAAAATTTCAAGTACACATGGTGAATTATCCACTTCAATTTCTTTACGATAAAAGTCTTCGATGGTGGGATCATATTTTTCCATAAAACATCCGCTGACGAATTGCACAGTCAGGGCTGACTTGCCCACACCGCCCGAGCCGAGCACGACCACTTTGAACTCGCGCATTCTATCTCATTTACACGAAAAAGTAAATGATAAAATAACGACGATAGTACGGATAAAAGAAGAAACGTGTCTTCTTGATGGTGAATAAACGTTTTGTATATCCGCACTTGTTACATGGTCACTAGAACAAAGGGATCTTGTCCGTTCGCCATCTTAGAGACAGACTGAGGGAACGGGACAATCAGCCTATGGCCAGGAGAGAGGCAGCCAATGCCAACGCACTCTGGCACGCACACACTCACGACACCCAAGTACACCCGTGCGCCATCTAACGACGAATTTTAGAAACTAGTGCAACCAACAGGTAGACTTCCATTGGTGCCAAACTCAAAAGCACTTGTTCATGGGGACAGGACCATAATCAGGGAAGTGGGGGAGAGAATATGAGAATTGACACCCCCTCTCCTCGAAATTTCAAAAAAATAATAAATAAGTAAAAATATAATAGAGAGAGAAATTATAAGAAAATATTTTAAAATAATAGTGAATGCCAGAGGGGGACAGGGGGAGGCCAATGCCCCCGAAATTTTTTTATCTATTAAAAACAAATATATACTTTTCCAATTTGGAATTTTTTTTTAATGAGCTTATATAAGGAAAATAATTAATTATAATTATATTTAATAAATAATTAAAAATCCATGTTTATTTTAATTGCAAACCCCCCTTCTCGTCCTAACGAATGGTTACCCCCCTAACAAGATGTCTGGATACGCCCATGGTGAGGTGATGGCTGTACAATTGACAAATATGAGTAGTATGGCAACCAGGAAAGAAATCAGACAAAAATTATTCTTTATCCAATTTTTTATTTCAATTCCCGACGCCCCCCCCCCCCAAAAAAAAAGAAAAATTATTATTTAAAATTAAAATAAACCGCTGATTTTACCTTGTTATTCCAGATTTGGAGACCTAGTTGGCAGTGGACATAGAATGAGGCGAATTTGTACGAGAAATTGGCGACTGTAACAAAAATAAAAATTTTTAATTTTTATCATTGAAAAATAATAATAAACTGTTATTATTAAAATAAGGATATTAATTTAATTGTCAATGTTATGTCAAATTATTAATTGCTTTAGACCCCCAAAATTTTATCTACGTCACAAGCGTAGCAGGTGAGATCGAAGAGGATCCTCCCGCCTTTGAGATACCTCCAAAAAAAGACTATATAAATGTGCAAAATGTTTCATGAAAAAATATAACCCAAATATCCAAAATCAATAATTTTCATATTTATACACTTTATAAAATAGCGATGTTAAAATAAATTAGCATTACAAAAAGCCTTTTTTTTTTATTAATTTAGAAAGTTAAAAATAATGTTTCCTAGAACTACATTTCTCTTAAAAGAATGATTCTACGAAATTAATTTAATGCTCACCTGAAGTAGTTTCTTTAAAATTATTTTTATCACGGTGGTTAAATTAAATATTTTCATAAAATATTTATTAAAAAACACAGTATAACACTTTAACACTAAAAAACTTAATCTTCCTTTTGGAATCGTCTGAACATTTTCACTTCAACTTGGATTGTTGTGAATAAAAACAAGATAGAAACAAGATAATGAGGAAGGGTCTTAACTTATCAACTACAATACACAATTAAATAAAATAAATCTTTCCATAAAAAATATTTAAAAAAATTATATAAATCATATATGAATAAATTTAAATATTTTATAATATTTCTTATTTTATTTATTTTCAATAAAACTTAAAATATTCAAATTAAACCTTAACATATTCAAATTAAAACTAAATCTCCGCCATGTTTGATAAAGAATAGTGGCACTCTCTGTTGGCCATTAATGGAACTTGCTCCAAAGTGACGTCACCACATCATATGTTGACGCATCATTGCGGCTGCTGCAGGACTTAAATGGCATAGAAATATTGTGACAGACACTGTCAAGTTCGAACTCTTCCAATATTTGACTGATATTTATTTAATTAAAGGTAAATATTATTTATTTAAACATTAATTTGCAAAGTAGACAACTTTTAGAATAGAATGCTAATTTTTTTACGAGCTGTCAAACTATTTTAATCCTAGACCTACGTCATTTATTCACGGGTGTGGCTAGAAAACTAGGCCTATTTCAAAATAGAAAATTATTAATTTTATTATTTGTTTAATATTTTTTTTTCTTTTATTTATAGGTGGATTAAATGAATTCTTCAGGTAATTGACGAATTTTTATACAGCATTTTTTAACAAAACTCACATAAATGCTTTAACTAATCATTTAATTCATATTCATTTATTATTTCTAATAATTAATTACTAATATTTATTTATAACTCACAAAGTTAAATTTTCTTATTAATATTTAAAAAATAAAATTTATAAATTATTGTAGGTATTATTTTCAAAGTAAATGTATAACAGACAATCCGACAGATAAAATGAGCCCACGCGGGAGCTACGCGTAGGATTCCCTCTATTTTTTTAGGAACCGACCGAATATTCGGTTACGGTTTCGGCCAAAAATCCTCGTTTCGGCCGTAGTTTCGGTTTCGGCCAAAAAGTAGCCGAAACCAGAGCCTGAAAAGATGGGATGAGACTCGCATGCAAAAAAAGGTCAAATGATTTGCACTTGAGGGAGAAAAAAATTTAGTCTTCCTAAAAAAAAGGTAAAATGATTTTCACGGGAGGGGAAAAAAAATTTCAAAAAAAAAAAAAAAGGTAAAATGATATGAATTTTTTATAGGAAATGCAAATTTCGGTTTCAGCCGAAACTAAGATTGAGGCCGAATATTCGGTTTCGGTTTCGGCTGGAAATCTTGTTTCGGCCGGACCCTAATTTTTTTATAGAAAGAAAACAGCGAGCTCTTCTAGAATCATTAACAGTAATTATTTTAGGAGGGGTACATTAAAATTATTGTATTGAAAATACTTGAACAAAATTGAACTTCCAACCTCTCCCCTCTTTGGTTACTCCTATGGATGGATAATTTAATATTTTCCCATTTTTTTTTTCTTTTTTTCAGGATGAAATTTTGTGAAAATCTTGTATATTTTTAACAAATGGAATAAGATTATTATTAGAAGAAACATAAATTTCCATGCAATCCCAGAGAAAGAAGACTGATCACTTTAATTAAATCCACCTGATCCGATTTTTCGGTAAACATGGATGATTTCAAATAAATTTCAATTTTATCAATTGGTATTCGTTTTTTTTTAGAGATCTCTTACAAAGATGTATTCTACTCTAGAGCTCTTTTCCATTTAGTAAATATTTTTCGAATGATTACACTATTGTTAGGAAGCATTCCTGAGGAATTTAAATTGGTCATTTTATGGTAATCCAAAGAATGATTCATTTATTCACAATTCAATGTTGCAAATACATTTTCAAAATTTTTTTTTCTATTGTCATTTACAGTATCAAATAGCTAAAAAAATTTTCTTTTATTTTTCTACGAATAACTTTATATAAGTGAGTTAAGATATAAGAGAGAGTATCATAAGTTTGGAATTTACTCATGACCTCTATTTGAAGATCATTAAAAGTGTGTTGGAGTTCTTTTACATTAATGAATGGCTTTCGAAGACATCTTTTCCTTATTTAAAAGTAGACTAGAAATTGCGTCAACTCTAAATATATCTTTGGATAAATAACAACATTAATTTAATTAACATATATTGTTTAGATATTTTTCATAGTATTTATTATTATTATTATTATTTCCGAGCACTTAGCCAATTCCTATACAGTTGAGTCTTGCTAATCCAGACTTCGATACTCCGGTATACTGGCTAATCCGAGCTGTTCAAAAGCCACTTCTTCGGGATATTGAAGCAAAAGAAGGAGTAATTTAAGAAAACAAAGGGTCATTACAGATTTTTTCAAGAGATAAATGTGTAATTTTGAATAAGGAACTCTATGAGCAGGGGACCCAGCAGAAATAAAACACTTTAGAATATTTCATTCGTTTCAGGAACGCATCGCTCCCATCTTCAGGACGATAATTATTTCGTCCTGAAGATGGATGGGAGCGATGGCTGCCCTGCTCATAGAGTTCCTTATTGAATCATCACCACAGCCATTTCTATTCTTCATTGAATGTGTAATTTTGCATTATATTAAATGTTTCGTGTAATCCGGTATTTTCAGAATCCGGCCCGATCCCGTTTAGGCCGGATTAACAAGACCTTATTGTATTCACCAGTATTTGCAATATTTCTTTTTGAATTAATTTAAAAATCCCGAATCTTATTTTTTTTATTTATAATATGAAAAAGGGAATTCTAGAAAATTAATTAATTATTAATATGCATGTTTTGAATATGATACAATTTAAGAAATTCATTTGTTACTTGATTTCGCCTATTTATTTATATACAGTATATTTTCTTACTTTAATGATTTGAGGGGGGAAAATAAAACAGCAAATTTTCAGGAATCGCCTTAAACCATATAATTTGCAAATATTTCGGCCGGCCTAACGCCTGGCCATCTTCAGTGCACTATATAGTTCTTTGGCGATCCTTCGAAATATTTGCAAATTATATGGTATATAAGGCGATTCCTGAAAACTTTTGCTGTTTTATTTCCCGTCCAATCATCTTTTGAAACCAGCAACACTTTACTTTATTTTCTCTACCCTTGCGTCTTGTTTTGAATTCTAACAAAACGAATGTGGTTTTCTCGGTGTTCAGGCACAGGCATGCCAGGCCCCTTTCCAACGGAGGGAGGCTACGTGCCAGGACAAATCTACGTGCCTCCTTCGGGTCCCACGGGACCATATCAGCCGCCACTGCAGTTTGATCCAAGCCAGCTCTATCAGCCACCCGCATGTAAGCAAGCAAGCTATTTCTAGATTAAGCCTCCCCTCGCACTCAGTAGGAGGGGAACATATAAAAATAAAAAGACAATTTTAACAAATTCATCCAAGAAAAAAATTAATTAATAATCCAATCCAAGTTTGTGTCTATTCATTTATAATTTATTACTGTTTGAAAGTTATTTTTTACATAAAAGAAAGAGGCGACAATAGAATAAAATTTTAAGACTTTCCTAGAGAGTTGGTCTGGGAAAAAATGTAAAAAGTATATTAGTAAAGTATTTACTAGTACTTGAAGTTTCCAAAAAACTAGATCGAACCTGACTTGTTTTGTATATTGCAAATAGTATATACAATTTCAAAACTAAAAAAAGTACTAGTACAAGGGGTTTCCCAAAGACGAGATCAAACTGAATTTGTTTTGTATACCAGGAATAATAAATATTTCAAATTTTAAAGAAATCATTAAAGGGAATTTTTAGTTTAGTACATCAGTAAATACTAGTACCTGAATTTTCCAAAAAATGGGTCCTAGAACAATTTCATATTGGTACCGGAAATAGTATGTATTTAAAATAAAAAAAAAATCGTTTGAGCCGTTTTCGAGAACTGATATCGGTGACATTGTGTTAAGTTTAATGTAATGTGGATGGAACTTGATTCAATATTCATTGTCACATATATAAATATTGAATTAATTAAAAAATGACTTACAAAATAGAGAATACATCATTGTTAATTAAAAAATCTGGAGTGATTGATCGCACAGCACACCAGATTTTTTTTGTATCGACATATATTTAGTTTCCAACAGTACGGTACATTTGAATTCAAGATGTAAAATTTATAAACATAGAGAAATATTTATATTTTGTTACCATGGAAAACATTTCTCCTATCTTTCCTATAGAGTACAAGAATAAAGTGGTCTTCTTAAATTTTCAAGGGCAAAATGAGAATATACATTTCAAAAAGCATCTAAAAAATAATTGATTTATGAATTTTAATCAAAATCGTTGGAGCGAATTTTGAGAAAATCAAAAATATTAAGAATTAGTAAATTTCCACAAGATAGATTCATATATTTATTTAAAAAAAAAATAAACTAAATTTATAATATTCATCAAAATTAGTAAAACTATACACGATTTATAAAGGAACTCGGACAGGACATCACATACTGTATGTGCATAGAGTTAGCTTGCAATCCTGTTGAGTTCATCATACGGTGACATCAGATGTTTCGCAATATCAATCATTAGCATGCGAAAGAGAATCTCAACTGCGTAATTATTTTTAATACTACTATATTTTAAGAACTTATTATTTATTGTATAATTGAAGGAAAATATTTTTATAATTTGTATACGATATTTTGAGGGGTAGAGCGATAAAACTGCTGGTTATTATTCTCCAACCTCATCAATAATATATTGATTTTTAACAAATAAATAAATTTTTAGATGCTATCCAGCCAGGCTATCAACCTCAACCAGCTCCCCCACCTGAACATCAGCCTCAGCCTAGTTATCAACCCCAACCGGGATATCAACCACCGCCAATTGAAAAGCAGCCACAGCCAACATCTGGACCTCAGCAACCACCTGGATATCAATTCAAACCTCTTGGTAAACAATACATCCATCCATTTAATCAAAATAATCTGAATAACTAATTATCGCTGTGGTTATAGTAAAAATAGTGTTAGAATAATAAAAGTTCAGCAGCCTTTGTTATGATAACACAAGCAATTTTTCAAGAGTTACGAATCATATCCTAATGCAACCCGTCCCAGGTGAAAAATTTATTTCATTTGAATTGTCTGCCAATCATTTGAAATAAAATAGATCTGGGCCTAAATGGCCTCAGATTCTGAAAAAGACCTTAAATAAATTTAAAAAAAACTGACAAGAACAGAAATTAACTAGTAAATGTTAGATATAATTAATGATTAAATGAGAATTCAATCAATGGGTGAGGAGAAATATTCAAAATGAAGGGTGCAGGAGCAGCCAAAAATTTAAAGCCTCCGATTTTCAACAATTACCGAGACTTTTGGGGAGGCTATAAATTTTTGGCTGCTCCTGCTCCCTTCCTTTTGTATAAATTAACAGCCACGTACTTCATTGGAGGAGAAATATTGTCTAAAACAGACACGTAGCCGGGGGGGGGAGGCTTAGGGGGCTCTGAGGCATCAGACCACGGAAATGATTTTTTTTTTGTGAATACGTTAACCTTGTCCATTATTAAAATGTTATCCCAAATTTAAATGAATGTCATTGAACAAAAATTAAAATATCCCCCCCTCCCCTTTCTAAAAAAATCTGATTAGAAAAATTTTTTAATATTCCAAACAACACTTTGTAATGAAATTATGTTTTTATTAAATCTTATCTTTCTTATTTTTATTTAGGAGATATAACCAATACCCAAATCAGCTCTTTAGCCACTCAGCAAGTATTGAATTGTTTAATGGAAACTGAAACTGTCTTAATCAAACAAACCACAGACGTTCTTCAAGGTAATCCTTATTCTTTTGCAAAAAAAAAAACACATTACAAATCCCAAATTTGCAAAAATATTTCGATGTATGTCTTTTTTTTTAGTATTTACCGGAGTACGTCACCACAACCGTTATAAGATCAAGATACCGGGTATACCAGGCGAAGGCGAAAACGGAGGTCCTGGTCCTAACAAAGAAATCCTTTATGCAGCCGAAGAGAGTGGATGGCTTTCACGCATTTGCCTTCATTCGATACGCCCTTTTGAGATGAAAATCTTTGATCCATTTCAAAATGAAGTGATCCATTTGAAAAGAAAACTTGGCTGTTTGCCTATTTGTTGCATTCCTAAAATAGGCCAGGTAGATAATAAATATTAATTGAAGATTCTGGAATTATTGAGATATCAAAAAAAAATTACACGAAAGATCAGTGGTGAGGATTCTAGTCGTAGTTCTCCTAATGTCTTTTTACTAAAGTTGGTTTACTTGTAAAAAAGTCGACGCTAAATTTTCAGCAAATTTTTATTAAATATAAGGTGATACCAGAATATGGGCGTATCCAGAGGAAGGCAAGGGGGCAGCCCTCCCCCTCCTTCCAAACTTGAAATGGAAATAAAAAACAAAAAATATAAATAAATAACTGAAAAATTCACGCCTTCTGTGAGAAAATAAAAACTAGGTGTGACGCCATCCCCTAGCTCCAGTTATTCCGATTTGAGCTGGATATATCCATGAGGTTATAATTTCCAAATATTTCGGTGATCTAATGGTACTCCTTCCTCAGTGTACAACAAGGGCGGATCCAGAGGTGTTTCTCGGGGGGGGGGGGGTAATCTGGTGTGACTCGTCGCACAGCACACTATTTTTTTTTAATTTCGGTAATTTAAAAGAGCATTCTGTACTTGTTTGCCAGAATATAAATACACATCAAATTTTTAAGTATTAATTTTAAAAATTTTACATTAAAAATAAATTTTTTTGCGAAAAAAAGGTATTTTCTTCGAATCTCGGGGGGGGGGGGGGTAATTACCCCTTTACCCCCCCCCCCTTGTATCCGCCCTTGGTGTACAATTAGACAGTTTGAAACCCACCAAGCAGGGACTAGAGTTTGGAAAAACAGGAAAATTTTGAAAACCGGTTTTTCGGTTTTTTACACAGCGGAAAACCGGTAAACCGGTTTTAAACCGTTTTTTTTTTCAACATCTGAATTTATTTAGAACGCCCCACCATTTTTGGAAATTAAATTAACTGGTATACGTATAACATAATTTAGAAATATTTTATGGTTTGGAGATCTTTAAAGATCATTTGACCCTTAATATTAATATTAATACATGAAGCAAAATTCCTTAATAAACAAAAAAATGTTCAAGGGGAAAAAAAATAAAAAAAATATTCAAAGCAAAATTTTATAGAATATTTTTTAATCCACTGAGAAAGAAGTGACATTAGGTCTTCGAAATATTTGGAAAATTTGCTGAAAATTTAGTCTTCTACTTGTAGACTTGATCGTGGACATAGAATTAGTGTCCGAAACGTTGTTGTAATTTTTTCCAAAATTATAAATAGTTAAGCCCAAGGCCTAGTTTTAATTTATTCCTCAAAATAATTTAAATTCTCTTTGTGAATACTCTCGAGTGTTGACTATTTGATCAAATCCTAATGTTTAAATTTCTTAAATCTTTGAAATATTCATTTAAAAAGTTTATTTTTATTTTAGGTGATGACTGTTGAATCTCCTCCTGGTAATTATATTGGCAAAATTGAACAGACAACAGCATTTTTCGGCACGGAATTTCTTATCAAAGATTATTCTGATGAAGCTCAGTTTGTTTTGCGGGCACCTTTATGTCGTACCGGGTTACTTCCTGGAAGTGCTATCGAATTTAAGGTAATAATAGACTACACACTTTTTTTCTCATTCACACTCACACTGTCTTTTCGGCAACTTAGGCCATATAAGACTTTTACGATAACCGTTGTAATGAATATATCTATTGGGGGTCCAGGCATTTCTATTTAAGCCTGGTATCCAGATGGCTTAAATAAAATCATGGGACTGCCTGGGGTCCGAACCATCGACGTTTGGCATAGGAGATAGGCACGCTACCTATTACACCAAGCCCGGGGGCTAATAGACTACAAATAAAGTAGAATTTTAGTAAAGGAGGTATGGAGGCAGCTAAGAAAAAATACTCTAATAGGAAGAATAAAATGAGCAAGCAGCTAATTATATTTCATTTTATTAAAAAACCAGGGCCGACGTTTCGGTCACGTATGGGACCATTTTCAGGGCTACAAATGAAGAAAAGAACATTTAACAGATAGATACAATCAATTACATAAAAATTTTTTCTTTTTCTTTTTGTTATTATGTTTATAATTACCCAGGTTAATGTCTGAAAATACATATAATCCTCGCCAAGTTATATTGGGCATACACAATTGCATGTAGCTTAATCATGACAATGCCTCAAATTATATGTATTTTCAGACATTTTCAGGATTATATGTATTTTCAGACATTAACCTGGGTAATTATAAACATAATAACAAAAAGAAAAAGAAAGAAATTTTTATGTAATTGATTGTATCTATCTGTTAAATGTTCTTTTCTTCATTTGTAGCCCTGAAGATGGTCCCATACGTGACCGAAACGTCGGCCCTGGTTTTTTAATAAAATGAAATATAATTAGCTGCTTGCTCATTTTATTCTTCCTATTTGATTATCAACATTCAGCTATATACCTCCTTCAAAAAAATACTCTGAATGCTTTCACCAATCAGCTGGAAACTCTTCGGTACATTTATTCAATTCCTTATGGACTGAAGATGGTACAAAATAAATAAACCGAAACGTTTCCTGCTGATTGGTGATAGCATTCAGAGCATTTTTTCTCGGGTCAAAGAGTACTAGTACTTAACTGATATACTTTTTCAGTTTTTTTCGATTTTCTCAAAATTCGCTCTAACGATTTTGATTAAAATTCAAAAATCAATTATTTTTTAGATGCTCTTTAAAATGTAAATCTTATATTCTCATTTTGCTCTCAAAATTGTTTGAAGACCACTTTATTCTAATATAAATATTTTCCATGTTTATAAATTCTCCATCTTGAATTTTAATATGGCCCTCGGGCTTGGTGTAGTGGCTAGCGTGCTGGCCTTCTATACCAAGGATCGCGAGTTCGGATCCCAGGCAATCCGAGGATTTTATTTAAGCCATCTGGATACCAAATGGCTTAAATAAGGATAAATGTGGGATTGTAAAATTTTTCATCTAAAATTCTTTAATATAGGAAGATTTATTTGTTTATTGCCAAGTTGGTAGTGGCTTATTATGGTAATACCATATATTGTTTTAATAAGCCACTAACAACTTGGCCATAAACAAATAAATCTTCCTATGTTAAAGAATTTTAAATAAGGGATGCCTGGATCCTCAATAAAGTTGTGTGTTGTGCGATTAGTTACACCAGATTTTTTTTAATTTTTTATAATCGATTTTCGTATTTTATGCTCTATTGTTGAAATTATCAAAATACGTCATAATATATCGCTATAAGACTTTGATATTTTACCAAAGGTAAGAAGGAATATTTCACAAGAAGAATGTAGCCAAATTTTATTTCATTTCATTTAATTAAAATTTCCAATTACTTGCTAACGTTTCCGTTTATTAAATTAAATGAAATAAAATTTGGCTGCATTCTTCTTGTGAAATATTCCTTTTTACCATTGGCATAATACTACAGCTATAACAATATCTTCATTTACTACAATTTAGTAGTTTAGTTTTAGCTAGTTTTTAGTTGAAACGGGGAAATTCAAAATATGATGGAAATATTCCTAACTGTTTAAAATGTAATATTTTCCAAGCTCTCCTTATATCTCTATTCACTTTGCACAAAATCTATTTTTTTTCTAGGTATGCAAACCTGATTCTGATGATGAAGTGGGTAGAATTTCAAAAGAATGGGGTGGAATCCTTCGAGAATTTTTTACGGATTCTGATTGGTTTGGAATTTCATATCCGAAAGAACTTGATGTACGCCTCAAAGCCATTTTATTGGGAGCGACATTTCTCATTGTAAGTTTATTCATTGCTTTTTTTAGTAGTTGACTAAATTTAATTATAATTTTTCTTTTTAGGATGCTCTCTTCTTTGATAGAAGCGGTCGAGAAGTTCATCGAGCAGGAGTCTTGAGTGTTTAATTTTTTTTTTTCTAATACCATATATTAATAATAAAATAGGAAGCTGTGAAAATACCACTCAGCATATTCCCCATATAGATCAAATAAAAAATGCAGAAGCACAGCGATATGGGTGCCTTAAAAGAGGAAAGCAATATCCATTTTTGATTAATTTTCATTTGATATATATTTTGCTTAGCGTCGATGAGAAAGATTGATCTCAAAAGAACGGAATTATATCATCCGAGAAATAAATATAATATTGTTTTATAAATAGATATAATGTTCTTACTGGGTGTTTAAGGGAGGGTAGGAGCGAAGCTGTTACGCATGTTTTTGCCGATAAGATGGCGTTATGTGTCTTAAAAAGTAAGCCAAAAAAAAAAACACCTATTACGAAAATTTGCCAAGAGATGTCAGAATGGTAGCTAATAATCTAATGCATTTGTTTGATTTTCATTGATCTTTTAACAATGAATACTTTATAAATGTTATTACATAGCCTATTATGTATCATTCATTTATTTATTTTTTTTAAGGTCTTTCGGCATCTAAGGCCATTTAGACCCCATCCCTATTTATTTCAAATGATTTGTAGTCAATTCAAATGAAATAAGTTTTTCTCGCAAATTTATCATTTATAATAAAAGCATAAAAATAAATAGATATAGGCTAATAGGGTACCGGCTTTTAAACTAGCCTGCCATCTTTTGCAGAAGTGCTGAACTATTTGACAGTTAATTTTTAAATAAATCATCTAAGTTTATTTAAATTTTTCTTAATTAATATGTGATTAATAAATAATTAAAAATAATAAATTCATTTTTAAATTAAAAAAAAAATTTAAATTATTGGGACAAATTGTTTTCTGTATTTGCTTGATAAGAAAAAATTAATTTCCATAATTTTTTAATAAGTCATTAAAAAAATTATAAACGGCCGCTCCTATTCCCCTTAAATGTCAGAAGTTGGAAAAAGGTTCAAAATTGAGATGAGAGAAATAAAGATAGGTTTTCCCTTCCATATCTCATAAATTTTGAGACCTTAAAGATTTGTAATTTTATTAAGAATCTCGGATGAGTTGTTAAATGCAAACTCAATGGAAATTGTTTTATTTAAACGAGTTGATGTTTTTTTTTTATAATATATTAATTTTTTTTTTAATTTCCATTCCTTTTTAATATATGATATTATTTTATTCCTAAATGGGCAAATATGTATTTATAACTATATACTCTATGTACATTTGTAAATCCAAAGATTATCCTTTGATTGTATTTTTTGAGCTACTTTTATAAATAACAACTTCCTATTTAAGCCTAAACTAATATTTTTAAATACTATATACTATATATTACAGCGATAACTTATCTTTATATATATAATTATATATACAAATTCTTCCATACGATTGGATATTGTTTCGAAAGGCTGTGAATTGGAAATCTTTAAAAAAAAAAAAACTTATTAGTCCTTCCATAAGCAGAGGTATATTAAGACAGATTGGTCTCTAATGCAACAAACTACAAAATCCTAATTCCTGGCAACTAACGCATAATAATGCTAGTTCAAAGTTCATCAATGCAGCTTTTTGTACTGAGATGCGATGCGGTGTAATCTGTTATAATAATGACTCTATCTTTATTTTGTTTTAATTTTATATATTATATATTACTGTATTTATTTATATTTATTTATCTTTCACTTCAAAAATAAATTAATAATCTTATAAAACGGTGCAGTTAAAAAAAAATCTAGTCCAAAAGCTTTAACCACATTTTAATATTTACCAAACTTTTATGTAATGAAAAATTAAAAAAATAAATATTTATTTTAAATATTAATATTTTTTAATTAAAGAAAAAAAAAAACTTTTCTCCCATTCACACACATATACACACAGTCTTTTCGGCATCTTAGGCCATATAAGACTTTATACGATAACCGATATTATGAATATATATTTTTTTTTTTTTTTTTTTGGAATGGGTGCATAAGGTCCGAAGACCTATAATGACCAATAGTCACATGCAGCCAGGAAGAAAATAAAAACAAAAGGAGAAGCATAAAGGGAAAACTCAACTGCGGGAACTGAGAAGATGCCTGTTGAGGTTAGACTTGAAAGTCTGAAGATTGTAGGTTTTGGGGAAGATAGACGCAGGGAGCTTGTTCCAATCACGGGAGGTCATGGGGACAAAGGAAGAATGAAATTGATTTGTATATATATATATATATATATATATATATATATATATATATTTGGGGTCCAGGCATTCTTATTTAAGCCATTTGGTATCCGAAAGGCTTAAATAAAAAACTCTGATTGACGTAAAATTTGTTTTGTGAGTGTTTTCAGGTTTTAACCAGGACGGGAGGGGGTAAATGAACTCCGAATAGGGTCAAATTCAAATTTCATATAAGCTTACGAATGTTTTATAATTAGGAACCGAATGATTTTCACGAGCGGGGAAAACTATTTCACCGCAGGGCGGAAAACTTAGGTTTCGCAAAAGGGAAAATGTTTTAGTTTCTTAAAAAAAATTCCCCCCCCCCCCCCCCGAAAAAAATACGCCCCTGATTGGAAATACAAGTTTTGGTTACGGATTCGGCCGAAACTAATATTGAGACTGAAATTCGGTTTCGGCTGAAAATCTTGTTTCGGTCGGACCCTATTTATAATATAAGTAAAAAAATTAGAGGATATAACAAAAAACAAAAAAAAAAAATAATAAAAATCGAAAAATAAGGGACACCTTAGTATATGTTATCTCTGAGTGAGCATTGGCTCTTAAAATCAGTTTAAGAATAAGTAAAGAAATATACTGTATTATTTAAAGAAAATTTTTAAAATAATTATATATTTTATAAATTAACATAATTTTTTTTTTTTCTTTAATAGGCCTAATACAATTTTGATATTTGCAAACACTGAAAGCATAAAGACAAAATACTTTGGTGTTGCTTTTAGCATTTTCATATTTTAATAATTTTTCTATTTTTTAATTCTTATTAAAACAAAATATTTCAGGAATAAAAAGCTGAGTTATTTCTTGCTTTAAATTTTTCGCGCGCAGAGTTAGTTTCAAAAAGCTGCTGTAGAGGGCATTCAATTTATAAACAATTTTTAACCTAGAACTGTCTTATCTTGATTGTTTAATCTGTGCTCATTACCAAGCTTGTTTTACATATGTGATAAATATATTGATCATTAAATTCAGAAATTTATTTAAAAATAAGAAATGGAAGGCAAAAGAAAAGCAGACGAAATGAGTCTGGTTGCAGTTTCAAAAAAGGCTAAAAATGAAATGGTTGTGGCAAATCAAAATAAAGTGGGACCTCCGATAAAACGAACATCAAACCTTTTTGCCCCGATCATGCTCCTCGAAGGACATTTAGGCGAAATATTCACACTGAAATTTCATCCTGATGGCAGGTATTTGGCTTCTTCAGGCTATGATCGACAAATTTATATTTGGAACGTTTATGGCGAATGTGAAAATATATCTTTGATGTCGGGACATGCCGGCGCTATCATGGAATTGCATTTTTCGACAGATGGTAATACCATCTTCACAGCTTCGACGGATCATACAGTCGGTCTCTGGGATCTGGAAACTGGACAAAGAATCAAGAAATTGAAAGGACATTCAACATTTGTGAATTCGTGTCATCCAGCAAGAAGAGGACCTCAATTAGTGTGCAGTGGAAGTGACGACTGTTCGGTTAAACTTTGGGATGTAAGAAAAAGAGGACAAACTCTTACTT
Source organism: Euborellia annulipes (assembly GCA_023213315.1). Lineage (NCBI taxonomy): Eukaryota > Metazoa > Arthropoda > Insecta > Dermaptera > Anisolabididae > Euborellia > Euborellia annulipes. Next base: position 86,608 of record JAKCPI010019209.1, on the reverse strand, counting down.
TGAATAATACCTACCAAGTGACTTCTGTTACTTTCGGTGATACTTCTGAACAGATCATGAGCTCAGGAATTGATAACGATATTAAAGTTTGGGATATGAGAACAAATGCGATTCTCTATCGTTTGAGAGGACACACGGACACGGTTACTGGTTTGAGTTTATCACCAGATGGTTCTTATCTCCTTTCAAACTCCATGGATAACACTGTCAGGATTTGGGATGTTCGCCCATTCGCTCCTCAAGAGAGATGTGTTAAAATCTTGACCGGACATCAGCATAACTTTGAAAAGAATTTACTTCGTTGCTGTTGGTCGCCCGATGGTTATAAAGTCTCAGCAGGTTCCGGGGATCGATTTCTTTATATTTGGGACACAACTACAAGGAGAATTTTGTACAAATTGCCAGGCCACTCAGGAAGTATAAATGATGTTGATTTTCATCCCAAAGAATCGATTGTGGCATCCGGTGCGAGTGATAAACAAATTTACATAGGAGAATTTGAAAACTAACATTTTATATTTTAATTTTAATTAATGTCTTATTGTAAGTAGTAGATATAAATATTATTTATATTTACAATTAAATTTATCTATGTATATATCTTTTTTTTTTTATATGTACCTCCATAATTTAAACATTTTTTCCTTCAACCTCATATGACAAATCTTTCAAAGGAATTTGTAAATTATCTTTTTTAATAAAAATTTATTAAACAGTGATTCAAGCAAAAAAATATTGTATTTTCATAGACCTTTCGATCCTGGTTTGGAACCATTTTCAGGCTCCCAAGTTCAATCAATACACACTTATATTTTTTTTTTAATCCTTAAAATTCTGGATGTTTGCAGCAGAATTGAATCCTAGTTGTGTTGAATCTTCATTTCCGTAATCCGTAGATTATCAGCCTTAGCCACTTGTTTCCTAATCCTAGATTCAAGATATTAAAATAAAATTAAAATTTATTTGAATTTTCTTCGTACGTGATATATATAATTTCTTATTTATAAATTGCCAACATGAGAGTTCTCAATTTGATCATCTTGATTGGGACTGTCGAAGTCGTTAAGAATGATATTTCTCTCGAAGACTAAAATTGCAATCTATTAACTTGAAATAGTCGTTTGCGGTTCTGTGGTCTAGTGAAAGGGCATGTCGAGAACAAAAAGGCAGGTCTGTGGGTTCGGGCGGTAGCAATACTTTTCCGGTTAATTATATGAATTTTTACTTTCTCTTACCTATGTATATATGTAATATATATATAGAGAGAAAGTATTGGATTCATGTCAAAAATTCGATGTCGAGATTTTGATGGATCTTCACGTTTTGAGGTCCCCTGAATCCAAAAACTGGTTTTCGCGACATGGTCTGTCTGTGTGTGTGTGGGTGTGTGTGTGTTCAATTTTAAGCATGAAGGAATTGAGCTAGGAGGTTGAAATTTTATAATTAAGTTAAACACCCCCGGGACCGGAAAAATAAGCTTTTAATCGAAATCGGCCAAAGAGTACTAGTACTTTAGTGATGTACTTTTTCAGTTTTTTTCGATTTTCTCAAAATTTGCTCCAACGATTTTTTTAAAATTCAAAAAACAATTATTTTTTAGATGCTCTTTCAAATGTATATTCTCATTTTGCGATTGAAATCTTCTGAAGACCACTTTACTCTTGTATTTCATAGGGAAGATAGGAGAAATGGTTGCCATGGTAACAAAATATAAATATTTTCCCATACTTATAAATTTTACATCTGAATTCATGTTCCATACTGTCGGGAACTAAATACATGTCGACACAAAAAATCTGGTGTGACAAGCACAGAACACAACTTTCGATTACCGAAGGTAAGAGAAAGTTGTGTGCTGTGCCCAGTCACACCAGATTTTTTAAGAACCGTCGGCCTAAAATAAATAATTTTTCTGCGTATTATCTGTTTATGTGTATATATCTCGATCCCCGTGAGCTTCAGTACATGCAGATAGTCAAATTTCATAAAATTTGTGTTCATGGAGAGTTTAACTACTTTAGCATATTGAATGGCATCTGTTGGTTGTACTGAAGATGATTCCATCTCATTGGGATCGAAATATTTTTACAAATAAACAGATAATTGACGATGTTTTGAAACACTCTATGTCTTGGCTCCAATAAACAGATAGGGCTATTACACAGAAGAATTATTTATTTCTGGCCGACGGTCCTTAAAAAATCCATCTTGCTTACCGACCATCTACAATCAATTATATGAATTTTATTCACGGGTCTGTAACTGATATATATAATTTCTCATTTATTAAAATTATTTGGCCTATTATTTATATATGGGTCATTCTACAAAAGTGGGTTAACTTTGGTGTCGAATTTGAAATGCACAATTTGTAACATTGATTTCAATTGTTTGTAATGATTTTGATAGACAATAAGTTAATTTAATTGAATCCATATAGTAACACTCGGATCTTTTTTTTGTATTTATATAAAAGCTCATTTAGCTTTACGGTTGAATAACTTCCAGGGGACTGACGTTTTTGATATTAAACAAAATCTGCTAATTGATATAGAATACTTTTTTTAAATATAACAATGAATAGACATCAAATCCAGTATATTGTTGAAATCTAGAGTATATTTCCTTTTCTAAAATGCAACCTATTCTGAAAACATTAGCCTTCAGAAAACTCTTCCCTATTTTCGTCGCCAGCTATCCGACTAAAAAAGAAATAAATCAGAAGTGATTTAGAATTTTAACCCACTTCCTAGCTCTGCGGGTTTGGATTCTCAACCAGTTAGGTAACAAAATGAATTTTTTTTGATATCTTTATCATTTAGAAAATGATAATTTTTGCAATCAAACAATTAGAACAATTAATCTTAGTAATGTAAACATTTCATGTAAAAAAATTGTAACGAAATAATTTTTTTTATAGATATGCTCTTTTTTATTTCCATAAATTCAAAATTCTATGACATTTCCCTATAATAAATATGATTATTGTAGTAATAGACATTAAGTAAAAAATGTAAAATACCAAAAAGAGTTCGTCCAATCCATTTTAGTTAGTCACACAAGTTTCAACATTTTAAAAATGATACAATTAGTATTATAATATTCCCAAGGCTGCATTCCAAGGCCATCTTGTGATATAGTTAAGCCTTGTTAAAATTAAGCTGATTAGCAAATGAATATTATAAATTATTATTATTTTTTTTTATATATATACAAAAATGATTTTGTAAATGCTAGGCATATTTAAGCCAGATTAAATTCTAAGAATTTATTATTATATATAATAATAATTACGTTGGTTTTTATATTTATACAAATTTAGTATCACAAGAGAATAAATGAGCAAATAGAGTCGAATTAAATTTAATTGATCATGGAAAAAGTTTTTTGGTCAGAATTTAAACTATTAGTTTTGTATTCAAATTCGAAAAATTATTTCAAGATTATAAAATATAAATTATTTAAAATAAGATATAAATTTTTTAAAATAAATATAATTAAAAATGTATTACAATCTTTAATTGTAATTACTTTTTTAAATACTCTTTCAAATATAATATATATATAATATCTAGACTTAGGTGATAGAAGATGAGTGTTTATTTAATTTATATAAAAGTATTTTTGCATGAAAATGGGAAGATAAATTCTACCTAGATAAATTTGAATATGGAGAGGATAAATTCCTTTAACCAAATCAGTTTTTTTTTTTAATACTTCAAGATCTTAATTTAAAAAAAAACTTAGGATTCCACCAGAGAGGGAAGAAGATTCAATTGAAGGGAAAATATCCTCTTGATATCCAGAGGAAGTTGATTAACCCTTGTTCTCTACCACGATGGTATTTAATGCTGATCCATTCCATGTAGTTTTAAATTGTTCTGGAATCGGGTGCTCCGTCTTGAAAATAAACATACAAATTAAAAATAAATTTATATAATAATAATAATAAATAAAGCTATCATATATATATATATATTAAAATACAGGCGTCGGATTATTGGAGGGGGGCAATATTATTTTCTCATATATTCAGAAACGGCTTTGAGGACTAATTTCACAAACTTGGATAAATTCATTTTAACATTTTTTTTTTTTTTTAAATATATAAGCTGAATTTTCAAGTAATTAATCCCAAGAAGATAGTGTCAGTCGGCCTCTGTAAGATATGACTATTGACCCTAAAGCTTAATTATTCTGAAGAAGAGTATAGTGAATGAATGAATAAGTTTAGTGGCTCTGAGCGGTTAAACTCTTTGAGCTTCTTTCTGAGCTACATATCATTGTTCTTTTATGCATGATACTGGTATATTGAGATTCAACAAAAAGCACCTTCATGCGTTTTTCATGTGATTGATTAATTCATTGTTTTTTTTTTTTTTTTTTTTTTTTTTTAATGAAAAAATTTTAATTTTGGTGGTTAAAATGTAGAATAAAGATAATCATCTTATCTTCTAAAAACAATTTTATATAATCATAGATGAGGGATCCTTACAGTACGACGTGTATTAAAATCAAAGACTTTTAAATTTTTCATTTAAGAGATAAATACTTATAAATATTTTATTTTTTAATTAGTAAATAAATAACTTTGATTTTTCATAAGAAAACATTTGTATTGTTTATATTAAATTGAGAAATATGTATTTTGTAAATGTTTTTTACGTATATACGAGCATAATAAAAAAATAATAAAGATAGGGCTTAATTTAAAGGTTGGTTCCCCTATGCTTTTCATACGAAATTTTCAAGAATTTTCTGAGGCTTCAAATAGGTATATTTTTCTAGACTCTCACTAGCATCCACAGTAAGAGTGCCAAACTAAATTTCAAAATTCCAAAGGGTGTTCAAATGTGACAGACTGACTGTATATATATAGATAGGTTCTCTCTCTAACTTTAGTCTGAGCAAGAGCACAGCACTTGAACTGTAGCTAAGAATGCAGAATAAGTAGTCGTAATACTGTACAATATTTTTTTTTTATTAATAATTATTACAAAATGTAGTTTAGCCCTCGGGGCTTGGTGTAGAGGTTAGCGTGCTAACCTCGTATACCAAACGTCGCGGGTTCGACCCCAGGTAGTCCGATGATTTTATTTAAGCCAATTGGATACCAAATGGCTTAAATAAGAATGCCTGGACCCTAAATAATATATATTCATAACCGTTATCGTAAATGTCTTATATGGCCTGAGTTGCCGAAAAGACAGTGTGAATGTGTGTGTGAGTGTGAATGAGAAAAAAGTGTGAATGTTTAAAAAAAAAAAAAAAAAATGTAGTCTATAATTAAAAATTCCCATAATAATATATTTATGGGTCATTCTACAAAAAAGGGTTAACTTTTGGGTTGAATTTGAAATGCACAATTTGTAACTTTGATTTCAATTGTTTGTAAAATTTTCCAGGGGACTGACTCCAAGGGACTGACGTTTTTTAAATAAAACACAAAAAATCTGCAAATTGATGAAGAGAGCAAATCCAGTATATTGTTGAGATAATTATTAATAAATTTCCAAAATATTACTTAGCTAGGGACTGAAGAATTGAGTGTTTTCATGCTGATTTTCGACACAAAAATAACAATAAAAATATATAAAAGATGAATAACGGCCGGCATTTGGACACCAATGCCATCTTCACAGCCTAAACTTATATAAAACTGATAATTATTTTATCAACAGAGTATAATATCAGATAATTCATCAAATTTAACATAAGCCAAGGGACTGACGCCTGGATTGAGATAAGCGACTTTGAAATAAAAAAATAATGTAAATTTATTTCATCTAAGGATTCTTGCTGTGTAGACATAATTTTACATTAAATGAAGGAGACAGGATGTCACAGCGAACTCTTGCTGAAGGTGAGTGTATATATATATAAATTAAAAACTGTGTTTTAATCTATCAAATTTATTTTTAGAGTATTGGTCAATTTCGTATTCGTCAGTATTGGTAAATTTATTTAAAATCAAAATTTATGGCTTAATAAAGTATCTTATCTTAGATTATATCTTCACTTTTAGAGCAGGTACAACCCAGGGGACTGACATTTTCGGATTAAAAGACGAATATTTTCATTACATTTTTTTTAAATTTCAATATTTCTTATGGGTGTCTAAAAATTATTAACTTTTTCTATTAACTGATGTTTTAAAAAAAGTCAATATATCTGGTAGTCCCTGAATTATTTGCAATTAGGCAAAGTTAACCCATTTTTGTAGAATGGCCCATATATATACTGTATATATGTACTGAATATATATATAGGTATTAGGGCCTACTCACATAATCTCCATTGGCCTTAGGAATCATGACATTCATTTCAGTAGATTTGCTGCTGACAATTTCTACGGCTAATGATTCTTGTGATAGGTACATTTGGCAACCATCCGTTTTATCAATAGATATTGTTGGAACTTTTCCTAAAACCTGAAAAAAAAAAAAATTTCGTTTCGTCATCTGTTTGATATAATTTATAGTTATTGTGGCATCGTCACTTTTTCTCTATGAGAAAGAAGCCTAAACTTTTTGCCACTCTTATATAAGAAAAATGAAAATTTACCTGCATTTGTACGCTTTGACAATTGACGAATTCTACGGAACTAACAACTGAATCAAAGACAATTGAAGTTTTTTTGCAAGAATCTAAAAACACCGAATTAATTTTGCCCTTGACTGTTACTGTCGAATCCTCGCATCGGAATATATAAACGACATTATTCATTTCCGCCCCTTCAATCACTAACGAGTGATTTGATTTTTGATGTTCCTAAAAAAAAAAAATAAATAAATAATTTTTAATTAAAAGGAATTTTAAATAAATAAAAAAAAACAAACGTACGACAAGCCATTTTTTGCCATCCCTTGCAAAAACAGGGGGTTTGGAGATAGGGGCTGCCTTCGGAGAAGGCGATGAAGAAACTCCTCCAATGGTCCTCACAACGCCTTCACCACGTAGTGTCTGGTTCTTGTGCGTTTGCATATCAGGAGTCACCTTCTTCAGAGCTAAACAAATCATAATTTATTTCTATTAACTTATTGTTTGAACAATTTCCTAATAATATTTCAAATGTTAGTAATATGTATAGGAGCCTTCAAAGGACATGATTAAGTTTTTTTTAAATCTTATCTTTCTTATACTATTAATCGAGCAATGTACGTTTGTTTGTAAGCACACTCTCTCTGCCAATAGTATCAGCTCTGGCACGTTACTCTGAAGAGTAACTCTCATGGGAATGATAGGCTACTGAGATGGGTTACCGTTTTCCTTCCTCAGAAGGAGGAATCTCAAAAAATGTTGGATAATTTATTGCCATGAGGTGGATTTGAACTCGAGTTGTCTTCAATAGGCTTAAGTGCTTTATCCCCTCGGTTAATCGCCTCCTCTTGTAAGCACACGAGTTCTCGAAAACAGCTCTAACGATTTTTTTTTTCAAATTTTAAATATATACTATTTCCGGTAGCAATATCTCGTCTTTGGGAAAATTCGAGTATATACATATCCATTGAACAATGATTAGTAAGTTAGGATGAGATTTTAACAAATGATTTTAAGATAAATATTAACTACTCAAAAAGAAAAAAAATTCTGTCTGAAATAGGTGCACAAGTGAAAAGATGAAAAAACTTTATTATTGTTAAATTAGGAGAGAGCCAAAAAGTTTAAAAAAAAAAAAAACGGTTAGGAATTTTTCTGGTATAAGAATTAAATTTGGCAGCAAGGCGATCCCTTAAGTGGTTCAAAGATGGATCAAGTAAAAGAGGAGGTGAGAGTGATTGGTGAATGTTTTACTTGAGGTGATGCCTTCGCCCCTGTTGATCTGTGCGAACAAGGCACTTCTGTCTGTTCCTGGTTGATCAACTAGTGGAGGAAGATCTCCCATCAGCGGAGGTGGTGGAGGACCCGGAGGAGGAGGAGGTGGTGCTCCAGAACCGCCTCCTTGTCCACCCCATACCAAACCAGTCGTATGGTGCTGTTTGACAAGTTGTTGAAGCTCTGAGAGGGTTTGCACCCAGGCTTTTGTCCATTCTACATGATTCTTATCTCTAGAAAATAAAATGTTAAAAATAATTAATAATAATTTTCAAATTTTAAAATAAAAAATCAGTAAATTTTGGTGAAAAAATGTAACAATTTTAAAATATTTAATATATCGCCTGCTGAGAATCATAGTGGCAAAAGTCCGAAAATTCAATTTTTGAGTTGAGCCTTCCAAACATTGTTAAAACGTCTTCTCTTTTGAGTGCCTAAGTGTCGGAAATATATTTCCATTCTTTGCTATTGATTTCGGCTATTTAAATGTTTATAAAACTTTCAAACGACTTTTCTCGAATTGTTAAATTTCGGACTTTCTCCACTATAATTCTCAGCAGGCGATATAATTTCTAATTTTTGTTACAACTAGAGCCCGGATGTTCATGCAAAATCAAACCTTAAAATATGCATGTATTAATGCACTATAAAATGACTAAATATGCACAATGAAGGGAAAAAACAATAAAAATATGCTCTATCACAAATTGAGTCTCATTTTATATATTTTGTAACAATGAACAACAATGAAAGACAGCTCTAGTCAAATGAGCTTCCAAAAATAAGTAAATAAAATAAAAAGAAAAAATTTGGATACCAAATGACTTAAATAAGAATGCCTGGACCCCCAATAGATATATTCATTAACAACGGTTATCGTAAATGTCTTATATGACCCAAGTTGCCGAAAAGACTGTATGCATGTGTGTGTGTGTGTGTGTGAGTGTGAGTGTGAATGGGAAAAAAGTTTGAATGTTTTTTTAACAAAGAAAAAAATAAGTCGAGTTATTTTGTTCACAGACAGACCATGTCGCGAAAACCACTTTTTTGGACTCAGGGGACCTCAAAACGTGTATATCCGTCAAAATCTCGACATCGAATTTTTAAAATGAATCCAATACTTTCTCTCTCTATATATTAACATATATAGAGGTAAGAGAGAGTAATATGCACGAAAAATAAAGTTGTCTTGGTTAGAAATTGGCAAAACAAGCATTGTGCATGGAATTTCTTTATAAAAAAAGCCAAAATATGCACATATGCTCGGAACAAAAAGGGTTATTTCGAATTGAATACTCATGAAATGGATAACTCCATAAGTTTCAGGAACGTATTCAGCTCTAAACATGCATTTGCATGAACATCCGGACTCTAGTTATCACAAATAATTAGAAAAATATTTAGTCAATAATATTATTTTATATATTTACGATCAAGTTTTAACTTACTTTTCTTTCCAATCCTTTAATACTCTATTTGTATAGAATTGTCCAGCATCATTCATTTCTTTGACGTATGGTGATGGGGCTGGGCTCTATAAATATAAATATTATTTTAGTTCTTATTAATAATAAAACAATCCAAAGAAGCCACCGATTGTTTACTCAAAGTATATTATATTTAAGTGACTTTGCAGCCAGGAGATTAAATAAAAAAATCTTTTATTTAATTTTTATTCGCCGACGTTTCGGTCGCCAATCACGACCTTCATCAGGGCAAATATTGTCAAATATACACGATCTCTTTTTATTTAATCTCCTGGCTGCAAAGTCACTGCGAATTCCTGAATAAATCTTCACAGCCATAAAACATCAATTATATTTAAGCTTCAGACATACCTATCTTATTTTAAATAGTTCTTAGGGTTGTTTTAGGGATGAGATGAATTCTATAAATATATATATATACGTGTATTGAATTCTTCCGAGTTTTATATTTCTTTTTTGAGTAGCAAATTTATATTATAAGATCTTTTTTAAATCCTTAATGGACCATTTTTTGCACATTTGCAGTATAAAGAGGTGTTATAAAAATAGTAAGAATTTAATATACAGTATTACACATAGGACTCATATCCAACACTAGACGACGTCTCATCCTGAAAACAATCCTAGAAATATGAATCTCAGACTGGAATTAACGAATAAAATACAGTTCCGTCTATATAAATTGAAAGTTTATTGTTGACATTTTACCTATATATAATTTTATATATATACCACCGCCTTAAAAGAGATAAAATGTCAACATTTACAATTTCGTATAGACATTTTTCAAAGTTTCTGAGCTTAAAATTGAAATTCGAAAAAATTACAATTTTTTCCACATGTGTAGAATATAAATGAACGAACTGTATGTAAAAAAAAAATTCTTGATCCATCCAAATAAAATTCCAAAAAGTTAAAATAATTTCTCTACCAGTTCTTTTATAGAAAACGATCGGAATGCTTTCTTATTCTAATTAAAATTTATTTTAAAATTTTAGATATTTACAATGGCGACCCAACCAAGGGCAGGAATACTTTCGCTGATGGCAGACAAATGATTAAAATATTGGCTTCCCCTGTGTTTCTCTCTGAAATCTTGGATTGCTTGGATGTGTGCTGAGGTAGGTTTAAGCAATTCCATTGTCTCATTTTGACCTGATGGTGGACCACGAGAGGCCGCTTTGCGAAGGAAGTCGAGTTGGGCTCTACAAGGAAAAAAAGTAATAAATTATTAAATATATATAGCAATTTATGTAAAAAATAAATATATATAAGATGAAAGCTCAAGAACCTTTTTCACAATATTCGATTTGAACCTTTTGGTCCAAATCCTTTTGGGTAAATATCAAATCGATAACAGTAGAATCCCGATAATTCGTATCGTCACGGGACCGATGGTTTATCGGGAATACCAATAATCGGGAGTACAAGATTTAAAAAATTTAAAAAACCTATTGTTTAAAAGTCTTTTTCGGCATCGGAGGCCATTTAGACTAGGTCTCTATTTATTTCAATTGATTGGTATCCAATTCAATTGAGATAAATTTTGTCCCTGGGATGGTCTGCGAACCCTGGACCTTTGGTATCAAAGCCTCTTCTAATTTTGATGTGAAGCCAAACACCAACAATCGAGGAGTAAACAATCTCTCTCAAAGACAGGTGGTCCTTAAAAGATTAACCCTTATTTGCTTGGAAAAAAACAGAATGCAAAAGGTTAAAAAAAAGATTTTGAATAAAGAATTTTATTTTATTTTTTTTCTTCAAAATTTTTAGGTGACTTGAAGAAGGCTTGTAGTTGTAGCCAAAACTCTGTGCGAAAATGTACAAATATCTAAATTATTTTAAAAAGATACTTTTTTTATATGGGAAGAAAGCGTATTTGTGCTAAAATTTTTAGAAAAATTAATTTCATTTAATATAAAAATTCATCGGGAAATAATTTTTTGAAAACAAGCAAAAAGAAAAAAATACAATAAAAATCATTGATTTTTTTTCTTAATTAAAAAAAATATCAACTATTATAAGGCCAGGTTTACACCCTACGATAAATGCTAACAAATTATCGTGACCATCGAATTGTTTCGATTTATCGTTGGGTGTAAACAGGACATTGTAGCGATTTATAGAATTGGATGATTGATGCTGGCCGTCATTAATTTCTGCAATTCGCTACGATTTCACTTATTGTTAGTTCGCATTTTCCATTTCATTGAAGCTGATACCTGTCGACAACGAAATATGATAATAAATCGATAAATTGTTACGATTTATCGTATCATGTAAACAGTATTTCACTCTTTCGATTTATTGTAGCAATAAATTTGTCAATCATATCGTTACGATATCTCGTAGCATGTAAACCTGCTTTAACAATTATTTGATTTTAAATATAAAATGTATTAATTTAGATATCGTGGCAATCAAATTAAAAAAAAATATTTTTTTAATAATTTATATTAATAAAAATATTTAAAAATAGAAACACATTTCCTTTTTAATTAGTTTAAGTTAAAATAAAAAAAAAAAAGAATTCTCACTGGAAAGCTTTTTCAACGAGTTTAGCATGTTCTGCTACATCGCCTCCAATTTTGTTACTCAGTTGTAAAAATGAACTGAAAGGCCCTTTGAGAAGATCTTCGTAGGCTTGAGTACTCATTTTGTCTGTGGCAGTAGAATTGAAAGACTCGTTGTTTGCTAAAAAAAAAAAAAAAAATTTATTAATCGATTAGATATTTCATCTAGTAAAAATAAATATAAGGTTTGATAAATCAAATTTTATTGTTACTCTAAAAAATTTAAAAATTCCATGCTCAGTTATTTCGTAAATGATTTTACAAAAAATATGCTTCCCTTTACAGTAATATTAATTTGCTATGCTGAATAAAGTGTAAGAAGGATTTTTTAAATTTATTTAAATAAGTAATATATATATAAGCAAGCAAATCAATAATAAATACCTGTTTTGGAGTTACTCAAACAACAAATATTTAGAATTCGAGGTATTTGTGGCATGTGATATTAAAAAATAACTCTTCCTTTTGAATGAATATTTTCAATCTAATAGAAGCTTGTATTAGCATACTGTCTATATTCTCTTATCACCAAACCTGTTGTTAATGCATTAGTCATTCAGTCTTTGAATTAGAAAAAAATATAAAAAGGCTTCTACCATATATGGAACTTGGTGAATATCTCTTTAAAATATCTATTAATTTTATCTTTTTAATGACGAAATATTCAATTAAAAAGATCTTTTCTGATAATTAATTATTTAATAAATTAGATGTTTGAGATAATAATCATTTTAATAAGAATAATCTTAAATAACAAAGAAACTACAACAACAGGGGTTCCCAACCTAAATTATTTCGCAGACAGTTGGTCAATGAAGCATTGGTACAAAATAATTTTAGAAACAGGTAATGTAAAAAAGTCGCAAAAAAATTTCTATAATAAAAAGTTCACAAGTTACATCTTCGATGCTACTTTTCATTGAGATAATCGCACCATTTTTACTTTCTCTTACCTATATATGGAGAGTTCAGAATACAAGTGAACCAAGTCCACTTTATTTACTTTTGAGCTATAGAGGTTTAAAGTTAAAGCTTCATAACAAAATTACCTGTTAACATTTTTTAAAAGTCATGCCAAGCCGATATTTTCAGAACTAGGACTTGGTTCATTATTACACAGAAATTGTACATAGTTAGTGCATGTTATAGCGTTGCTAACTCTAAAATAACAAAAAGTGGACTTGGTTCACTTGTATTCTGAACCCTCCATATGTTAATATATAGAGAGAAAGTATTGGTTTCATTTTGAGATTTTTTTTTTAATTTTTCCTATCTCAGAATAGAGATTAACTCAAATTAAAGAGAGACGGAGGAGACATTGGCAATGCTTGAAAAATTTCACGGCAAGTGGAATTTGAATCTGAGTTGTATAGGATTCGTAAATCACAGCTTATTGGATTAGCCATGAGCCTCCTCATTTTGATGGATATACACGTTTTGAGGTCCCCTGAGTTCAAAAAAGTGTTTTTTTCCAACATGGTCTGTCTGTCTGTGTCCAATTTAAAGTATGAAGGAATTGAGCTAGAAGGTTAAAATTTTATATTCAAGTTAGGCATTCTCATGAGGCGTGAAAAGCCTCAAAAACAATAATTTTTTTAGATGCCCTTGAAATCTTTTGAAGAACACTTTTCTCTTGTGCTTCATAGGAAATATAGAAGGTAAATATAAATATTTTCCCATGTTTGTAAATTTTACATCTTGAATTCAAATGTTCCGTACTGTCAGAAACTAAACATATACTGTCATAAAAAATCTGGTGAGACAAGCACAGGACACAACTTTTAAACACAACTTTTAAATTACCCAAGGTTAGAGAAAGTTGTGTACTGTGCGACATCACACCAGATTTTATATTTTACGTTTAAGATTTCGAGAGATTTGTTTTAATTAAAAATGTGTAAGTGTATTTGTCTTGTTTTAAGAAATTTTTCAATTATTTCCTTTTAATTAATTGGGAGGGATGAGTTTTGACTCCCCCCTTGCTATTCTATGCCAATATTCAATACATTGGAAAGAGGGTTTAAGTAGAGAGCCGAAAATCCAATAGTCCCTTTAGGGCTTTGTCAAAAGGTGTATATCAAATTTCAATTTGATCATATCAGGTTATCATGCCTTAGACAAAGCAAGAGACACAAAAAAAATCCAATTTCATATTAACTACATTCTTAAAGCTTTAAAATATTTTAAGTACTCTATTATTTTGTGATATGACTTTCTACTCTAAATATTATTGTAATATTTTGTTCGTATAAATATTATCACTTCAGAAGATAAAAGAATTATGGGATAGATATTTTAAGGATGGAAGTAATTCTAATAAAAATGAATTTCGATTTGTGGGAATGCAAATGCTTTATTTCTAAATTTCTTTAACCAACCAGGTATTAGTGTAATTTAGACAAAACAATTGTATGCATAAACATCTCTTTCTTCATGATATTTTACTGAATCAATTTATCATCAATTTGTCAAGAAAAGCTCCGACACATAATGAGAAAGAAATTGATATCTCAGCTAATTTAAGTGATTAATATCAATATCAGTACAAACAAGATTATGACATAAATGAGATAATCAATTATTCTGAGGAATAGAGAGAATAATTGAGGTGATTAAAGCTGAGAACTGACCGAAGCTGGTGATGACGGCAGGTGTTGGAGGAGGCGGTGGCGGAGGCTCGTCTTGGCTGGTCGATGCAGTCGGTGCAGCCGGAGGAATGACCGTCTCGAGGCGGCAGGTCACTCTTTCCAGCCGAGTGATAAGTTGGTCGAGTTCCGCGGCGGCTGCACTCGTCGCGGACGGACTGAATCCGGCTAAAAACGGCGAGAGCTTGTTCTCTGGAGAAAGGAAAAAAATCGCACACCAAATCCATATCAATTAAAAGGTCTTTTATCAACGTAGGGTATATAAAGATGCCATTTCTCCAACTTATTTCCGCGGAACAAACTTTAACTAAATCAAGCTCAAGCTTAAAACTTTATACATTTAATTATAATGACAAATGATGGATTATCTTTAAAATAAATGAAATGCTGTTTAATAAAAAAAAAAATAATAATAATAATTTTAACACTTAAGTAGTTCTACAACATTAAAAAGCCATTTAATAGAGAATAAAAATCAGTTAGTATATAAAGTGTTAAATCATTCAAGATTTGATCAAAAATAACTTTCATAAATTTTTTGAAATTCTTTTCTGTGATTTTATGATAAGTTTTAATCAAATTGTGATTAAGTAATTCCGAACTTTTTGCAAAAAATAACCGCCCACTCACCCATATAAAAAAAATTGCTCTGTGGATCAGCCCGTGGTCATCAAGTCTGACCACACCATCAAAAACTCGCATTTCACTATATACCAGGAAGTCAGAAAATAATAGGAATTATTTTTTTACTAAAAAATTCTGCTTACTTTTATTCAAATTCCATTATAGACCTTCAGAGTAATCTCAGACAAATTACAACGATTCCAGAGTTCAGTCCACTGTTTAAAAAACTTCCTGAAGCCCCTTTTTGATATTCTGTTAAGTGGATCCGAAATTTTGTTGTTTAGCTTTCTAGCACTCTGAAAATGACGACGCAGAAGCTCTTTTTTTACTCCAGGAAATAGGTGGAAGCAGTAGCGTAACTAGGTGGGGCGAAATGGGGCTCTCGCCCCCCCCCCCGCCCCATCAAGCCTTTGGCGCCCCTCGATACCGATACGGACATAGGCGCCCTAGAGCATCTAAGATATAGTTCAGGGTGTGTGATTTTATCATATTCTTTCCATAGATTGTCTAAAAAAATTGATAGTTTTCTTTTAAAATTATAAAAACCGAGCCCTGGTTGAGCTTCGCCCCCCCCCCCCCCGTCCTCAAAGGCTAGTTACGCCGCTGGGTGGAAGTCCCACGGCGGTGAATAAGGTGGATGTGACATCACCTCAATGCCTAATTCAGTGATTGTTTCCTGATTGAGTCCTGATGACGCGATGTGGAGCATTATCCTGGTGAAGGATCCCATTTGAGCAAGATGTGGTCTTTTTGTTGCAATTTTCCTTCTTAATTGCTCCTTCAATAGTAATTCGCAGAGGCTCCAGAGAGTGTTTTGAACAGTGGAGTGAACGCTGGAATCGTTGTATTTTGTCTGAGATTACTCTGAAGGTCTATAATAGAATTTTCTAGTAAAAAAATAATTCAGTTATTTTTTGACACCCCCTCGTATATATGCAGTCTCATTGCAATTTCATTCACCAAGGAAGAAAGATTTACATTTGGCAGCCTCTTGATATGCAATGGGAAACGACATCTGGGTTATATAATGTCTCGCCAAATGTTCTCTACTGAGTGATCCCAATAATAACAATTTATGAGGATTGGATGGATCGTTGTTTGGCAAAGGATGAAAATACAAGAAATATATTCATCAAAATTCATTCTTGTAATTTCTCTCTTTAACAATCAACAAGCAATCCCAATATTATAAATGCATTATAATGCATGAAAATAGCAACAATGAGACAAAGTCTCCCTCCAATATTATGAGAAAACAAAAATATAATAAATGTAGAAAATGAGAGGATCTTATTAAGTCGAATAATAAATAAGTCGGAGAGTGGCTTTTTATTTGATTTCCACCCTCACCATAATTCAGAAATCGTTGATATCTTCAAAGTTGTTTTCTTTTTCAAGATTTATTCATTCTCTATCCACTATTTGGTATAGCATAAGCAGTATTATCTATATTCTGTTATCAAACAACATTCATTCTTTGGCGTTAAATTATTTTCTTCCTCAAACACAAGCAGAATCCATAAATCCAACTAGCAAAAAATTCATTTTCATGCTACATAATAATATCTACATAACAAATTGCAACGTAAAAAAAAATTAAATAAAAAATGGCCACATTTTTTTAAAGGGGATGAAATGAGCAAAAACATCGATGATAAAAATTGACAAGAAATGACGATCCCTTTCCATTTAAACTCAATTTCGAATGCCAATTTAATTTCAATATGAATTTCGGTTGAAATTGTTCGAAAAATAATTAACAAGTGTGAAAGCAATGCTAAAATTTACGTATATTAATATTCTTGTGTTTTTCTTGATTCTACTCTGTTATTTACATTTTAATGGAATAATGAAAATAAAATAAGCCAATTAAATTAGTCTAAACATGTTGTTAATGCTCTATTCTAGATGATAAATAAAACTATTGCATGCGAATTCTATTTGGAGTTTAAATCTGCGTTACTATCAAGAACAGTATTAACGCCTAAATGTTCAGCCAAGCCAAAATTCATTAACTTTAAAAACTAATTAAATAGATTTTTTTATTATATTCTTTAAAAGCGTCAAAAGAAAGAGAGAAATCGAAATTGTTAAATTTGGATTTCTTCCAGAAAATTTTCAATCGTAATATAAGCAACACGGATTAGTAAAATCAACAAAAATAGAGATGATGTTAGTGAATAAAATGAAATCAATCACAAAAAGCAGAGAGGCTTTCTTTGTCATCAAATTGGCAGTCAAATAAATAATGGGTGGATCTGATAATTAGTCACAAAAGGTAGGAAATAGATGAATAAAAGGTTTGAATGAGAAAAAATAATAGACTCCTCCCTAAAGTCTTGATTGTTTAGAAATGGAAGAGAATAGAAGAAATATATACTTATAATCTAAAAAATGACAACATTCTAATTTTGCGTCCAACTTTAATATTTTATTAAATTACGAACATGACAAAATTTTTATCTTGAAATCATTTAAATGTCTAGACGTCTGGATAACATCAAGTAAATATTTGACCAATGCTACATAATATATGAATCCTTTTCCTTTCAAAGTGACCCTAAATACGTAATAAGAATACGAAACCTTTTCTTTACTATCTTATTTTCATTTTATTACTGAATAAAAGGTGTGAAAACAATAAAATTTTGAGAGAGATAAGTTGACAACTTAGATTATAAGTATATGATAAAAAATGTAATTTGAAGTGGTTTAATTTACAAAAATGCTTGTTAATTATTATGTCGCAGCCAGTATTGTACTGACCGGCGACAGATGGACCCATAGGGTCAAAGCGCACGTGGTTTTCAGCACCTGGAGCAGTGACTGAGATAAGATCTGCAAAGAAACGATGACGACGCAGGGCAAGTTCATCCCTGCCTATAGGAGTGGCTGGAGGTTCTTGAACTCCACATGAGAACACTTCAGGAGGATGTTCTTCATCATCATCTTGGCTATACCAGATACCTGAACATCCACCAATACTTGGAACGGATCCTCTTTTTGCCGGGTGAGGTGTTGGTTGAGGCCGGATATTACGGCTACTACATTCTTCATCACTGTTTTCCTCATCAACGAATCCAACACTCGGCTTTTTAGCTCGAGGTATAGGGCGTTTAGGTGACACGTCGTCTTCAGGCACATTTTCAGAGGTAGATTCTGTTTCATCTATATCTTTCGATGTCTCTTCATTATTTTGTAATTTTTCGGGGGATTTTTCTAGCGGAGTAATAGATTCTTTTTTTGGCGAATTCATTTTTTCTTCATTCTGTTCCAAATCTTCAATTTTGACGTCTTTTTTGACAGGTGAATCTTCTTCTTTAGGATTAGAATTGTTTTTTTCGTTCATTTCTTCGTTGTTTTCTTTGGAATCAAGTTCCTTTTCATCGGAATCTGCAACGCTATCTTTACTTGTTCGCTCAAGATGACCAAATCCACTATCTTCATCTTCAGATTTAACTTCTCTGATAGGGCTTGGTGAAGTGACAGTTAATTTTGGTGCAGGATCAAGTTTAACATCTGCTCCAATTGAAGGAGCTGGTTGCTCTTCTAATTCTTCAATTTCTTTGGTCTTACGGCCTTTGCATCCGCAACAATTTTTAAACATGTCTGGGATCTTTTAAAATTTAGTTGAGTTACATTTCGATGAATTGGTTTCACTATCTTGACTGAAGCGCGCGCGATCCTGCTAATTAAATATAATATCTAATCAGGTGTGAATCAACAAGCAGAGAGGGGATCAGTCAATCGGGGTCGACGGATGACCCGTGAATAAGGCCCCCCAGGAAGGGGACGAGTGTTTTCAAGGCGTGTCCTTCCTTGAGTATGTGTGTGTCGGTGAGTGCAAATTCGGCCCAGGCCTGGCAGATCGAAGCATCGAACAGCCTGCAAAGGCGGGCTGGACCATGCGCATCAAGCCAGACGTCCCAGTTCAGTTCCACGCTAGGTTAGTAAGTGTTAAAGGAGGTCAAGTCGCTACCCGTCAAATGGACACTGGCATTGTGCAATCCAGATCATCAGCCGAAAATCTTGTTGAAAACAATTAATAATACCCACAGATGTCAATCAACCACACACAAGGGTATGCGTGACTTATGTGTGAATTTTTTTTTTTATAAATTCACCTTATAATAAATAATATTTTTTTTTTTATAATGCTCTCTTGATTTCTCTTTAAAATCTGACATCTAATTATTTTTTTGTTATATTTATTACTTCCTATATAAAATTTTAATTATTTCTTTTAAGACAAGACATGAAATAAGTTCCGGCAAAATAAATAAGTTTGTTTACTATCTGTATCAAAATAAACGCAGAAATTTTTGGAAAATAAAATTTAAATAATTTACAAAAGTAGAATGAAATAAACATATAATGATGCATATTAATTAAATAGCATTTTATTATTATTGACTGATATATCCAATCTTCATCAAGAATAAAAATAATCAGTTATGATTTCTCTTGAGTTTGAGTTTATTGAATAGTTAAATTAAAAAGGGAAATATAATTACCTTTTTTTTTAAATTATATAAATAAAGTATTTATATAAATTAAAGAACAAGTATGATTAATTAGAGAAGCGTTAACGAGTAAAAAATTAATTATCTCAAAGGGGTATGTCTAATTAACAAGAGAGCGAACACAAGCAATTTTAATTAAATTGTTAAAATAAAAGGAATAATGTTATTTACCACAGGGGACGAAATAGGTCACGAGGTCATGGATTGATTTTAATGGCTACTATTTTTTTGCCAAATAAGGATTAATTTTCAAAATCCTTTTAAAAATAACAACCTTTTTCTATCTTATCTATTAAAAACTAAAAACTAAGCAAATTTATATACGTTGACTTATCTGACTCATCTCTAGAATCAAAAGGCTTAGTCATGTAATTTCGATGATATGATGATTACGAACAGTCTGTTGTGAATAATATAAATGTTTAAATTAAAAATGAGAAGTGACGGGCCTTGGTTTAAAAAATTTTTTTTAAGCAAATTTACGGACAATTTAGAGAGGATGGGGACGATTGCGACTTAACTTTTCCATGTTTTTTAGGGGAGATAACGAGAACACAAATATAAGTTAAATCAAAGTGGAACTAAATAAAAAATTCTGGTGTGACTGACGCACTTTTTTTGTGTCGACATGTATTTAATTTCCGACAGTACAGTACATTTGATTTTCAAGATGTAAAATTCATATGTGGAAATATTTATATTTTGTTACCATGGTAACCATTTCTTATGGAGTACAAGAGTAAAGTGGTCTTCAGAAGATTTCAATGACAAAATGAGAATATACATTTTAAAGAGAATCTAAAAAATAATTGATTTTTGAATTTAAAAAAAAAAAATTGTTGGAGCGAATTTTGAGAAAATCGAAAAAAACTGAAAAAGTGCATCAGTAAAGTACTAGTACTCTTTGATCGATTTTGTTCAAAAGTTTCGTGTCACGTCCCATGGGGGTGCCTAACTTAAATATAAAATGTCAACCTCCTAGCTCTTTTTGTTCTTGAGATATTTTGTTCAAAGACAGACAGACCATGTCGTTACCATGGTACCAGGGGACCTCAAAACGTGCATATCCATCAAAATCTCGACATGGAATTTTTGACATGTATCCAATAATTTCTCTCTCTATATATTAAGTAAGAGAAAGAAATAATAAAATCCTCATCTCATTTTATAAATTAACAAAAACCCTAAAAATTTATAAACAAATGAAAACATCTACAAGAGTATAATTTTCTTAATTTTCAAATTAATTATCCATAAAAAATTCCTCTACTAATTAATAATTATAGTTAATGATAGCGAATGAAAAAAAATGGATATGATTCATTCATTAATTAAGAATTCATTTTTTTCAAATAAAAAATAAATAAATAAGCAAAAAGCCATTGGATGCATTAGTCAAAAGAAATGAATAACAACTTTGAAGAATGCATCCACTTGAGTGAATTTTGAAAGCTTGAATATGATTGATAGTTTTAAAGAGTTCTAAAAATGTCAAGAAAAAAAGTCGTTTATGCTTTTAATATTTTGTTCGCCCAATGGCTGTATGCTAAACGGGCGAAAAAAAAAACATTTGGTTGTTCTCTTAAACATGACGATGTCATTGATATGGACCAGTAATTTTCAACTGTAACAAATTTGCAAATTCATCTATGAAGCAATCCATTCAATTGCAATGTGTTTGCAGAAATCTGTTTTAAAATTGAAGGATTATACAAGCATAAATAATAATTATTTTGATGAGTAGCAGGATTAAGAAAAGAAAAGCAGCTAGCATTTATTTAGGCCCATTAAGCTAACGTTTCGGTCTCGGCCGAGACCTTCTTCAGAGCTTATGGGCTGTCAATATGAGACAAATACTACAAACTGAATTACACAATTCATAACCTTGACGTTACAATTAAAGTATATAAATGTATTAGAAGGAGGCATACAGCCTGATGTTGATATTCAAATTTGATAGAAAGAATGACCAAAACAGCTAGTTTATATTTCACTTTATTGTCAAACCAGGACCGTTGTTTCGTTTACATATGAGACCATCTTCATGTCTGTAAAATATTTATCCACGCCAAGTTATATTGGCATACACAATTGTAAGAAGCTCAATCATGTTAATGCCCAAAACTTATTATTATCATACCATACCAGAGAGTGAATGACATTGACCTGAAGAGTGATTGAAACGCCGGCCCTGGTTTGACAATAAAGTGAAATATAAACTTCATTCTTTCTGCCAAATTTGAATATCAACAACTATATATCTCTTTCAAATACACTTAAATTGTAAGGTCAAGGATATGAATTGTGTGTTTGAGTTTGTAATATTTATGTCATATTGACAGCCCATAAGGTCTGAAGAAGGTCTCGGCCGAGATCGAAACGTTAGTTTAATGGGCCTTAAATTAATGAATGCTAGCTGATTTTATTTTCTTCATCCTGATACTCATCAATCCAGCTATAAATCTACTTTTCTCAACTTTAGTATTTTATTTTTTTATTCTAAATTGATTGCTAATAAAATGATAATAAATTTGAAAAAGTAGAATTGTAAAGTAATGCCAAATGATTATTCCAGAGTGGTGAAATAATCTATATTAGCAGGAGGCTACAAAAAAGTCTGGTATAAAAAAAATTCTCTGCAAGGCGCCAAAAAAAAAGATGTCAGGATTTGTTGATTGTTGGGTATCTTGGTTAAAAAAAAAATTATTCTTTAAAACTCAAACTCATAAGAAATTTTTTCCTTGTTAATCGAAATTTTTTCTAACATTCGAGTTGTCATCCTATCTACAAAGACAGGATATGTTTGTTTCCTTTAAATATTTCCGTTCAAAAAAGTAATTTTAAAAATATCAAATTTTTAATGTGAGAAGATGAAAATTAATGAACAAAAAAGTGTTGTATAATAGAATAATAAAGATCTTTAAAAGATGGCATGTTCCCAAGTGGTAGGGAGATGGGAGATGGAAATCATCTGTAATTCAGGGAGAGAAGAGTATGGAAATCTATTAATAATTTGAGAATGTTTACATATTTTGCGGCGAGTGAAAATTATATAATTTTATGATTCAAATGTTTGTGCAAAAAGTGTTTGTAAAAAATCTATGAAATTATAAAAAAAAAAGAAATGAAAGGGTAGGGTGTTCAATGAACCTTAAAATAGGGCTTTGAAAAGGCTAGAAATTTCATTATCTCTAAAATACAATCGATAATTCATTCTTTTATTCATTCATGACAATCACTGGAGTATAAAGCGGGATTTGAAATAAGAAAATTCTAACAAGACCAAAATTTGGTAAAAAGATACATGATCATCTGACAGAGCTTTAAATTAAATAAAAAAGTTTTTTTGCAAAACTATACTTTTTAAAATAAAAATATCTTTAAAAAAATATATATATATAATGAAATAAAAGTTGTCTTTGATTAGATGTTGTGATTGTAAATTGATAAATCGAATTGTATACAATTTTTGTTCAGCTATCATAATCTCACCATGTCAAATTTGATATATTATCAGTCGGTGTTTAATAACCCCACCCTTTCCTTAAATTATTCTATTTCTCTAATTAATAGAGACAAAATCATTCTTTTTTTTTTTTAATTTTCAGGTATTGAATTTTGTAAGGTGATTTTTTATTAAAATTAGAAAGTTTCAAAGGTTTAGCTGCATGAATCATAGTTAGTCAGCCTACTTATACATCTGTTTATAAAATTAATTTCATTTTTTTTTGTGTAAAAATAAATTTGTCAAAAAATCGATTCATATTATTAATTTGATATTCATCTATTTTGGTTACCTTTATCTTAATTTAAAAAAATAAATGAAAAATTTAGATATGAGTCATATATTACGAAAGATATAAAAATAGAAAATTAACCTGAATGAATAAATATAAGAAATTTATTAAGCTAATTATTCTTTAAGCAAATTAATTATTAATAATAGAGAATTTTTGTCTTTTAAGGATTTAGAAAAGAAATGGAGCCGGTGGATGGTGTATAAAAGATTCAAAGCTTAAATTTATTATTTGGTGTATGTGATTAGTTTGTATTTGTTAAAATAAAAAAAAATGAATTACCTTTGATGTGTTTTGATTGTGGAATTAGATGGAATAATCAAAATGAAGAATAAATGACAAGAGTTGACAAACGAATAGTTGTAAAATGAATAGAAGCCGGAGGGAGTCGGTGTCAGGGACAGGGGCAGGGGCAGGGGAGTGGAGCACTGCCCGCGTCAAATGCAATCCTCTCGCCTCCTCAATACAAGACAACAAATTCAATTTCTTCTTGAAATTATTCTTTCTTCTATTAAATTTGTTTTTCATTTTTTTTAATAAATAAATCAATAATTAAATGTTTCTGGAACAGAAAGAGTTATCAAAGAGGCGGCAAATTTAAAAAGTATTTTATTTTACTTTATTTTTAAACACACTTTTTTTTCCATTCACACTCGCACTCACACAGTTTTTCGGCAACTCGGGCCATATAAGAATTTTTACGATAATCGTAATTTGGAATATAATGGAGAAATGGAGATATCAGCCAAATGGGAATGATCTAGTATCCAGAATAAGACGTTTCGGCCTGAATTTATTTAGCCATCTTCAGTTATTGGGAATTATACACATAATACAAGTGCCCACCCATGTGATCAAACCAGGATTTGTCAATAATAAAATTTATTTGCTTCATACAAAATTATATGGCTTCTGTGTCCAAGCTCAGAAATAAATCAGATTTATGGCTGTGATCAGATTTATCTCTGAGCTTGGGCACAGGAGCCCTTGGTCTGTGTCCAAGCTCAGAGATAAATCAGATTTATGGCTGTGATCAGATTTATCTCTTGAGCTTGGGCACAGGAGCCATAGGCCTATAATTTTGTATAAAGCAAATAAATTTTATTAGCAAATCCTGGTTTGATCACATGTGCACTTGCATAATGTGTATAATTCCCAATAACTGAAGATGGCCAAATAAATTCAGGCCGAAACGTCTTACTCTGGGAGTTTTATTGAACCTAAGTCATTCCTATTTAGCTGATATCTCCATTTATCCATTATAATCACATCTCAGCCACAACTTCAAATAGCAACTATATGGAATATATATTTGGGGTCCAGGCATTCTTATTTAAGCCAGTTGGTATCCAAATGTCAATATTGATTTTTACCAAATGTAATTATGCCTATACTCCAATATATATTGTAGAAAAATAACTTCAATCAGTTCATTGGCACCCTAAATTCTGGAGAATTTTAATCAACATGCTTTTAAAAAGACAAGTTCTCACCCTTAAACTGTTGCTCAAGGCTCGAGCATTAGCTTCTGGTATCAGTCAAGGATACGGATCCCGTCTCATGGAACAAAAATTTATTTCAATTGGATTGGCTACCAAATGAAATTAATAGAGACGAGGTGTAAATCAATGCCGTAAAAGACCTTAAATGAAAAAAAAAAAAAAAAACTCTCAGACGGTGAATGTCTGGCCGGCCCTTTTAAAACCATGTTGATAAAAACTGTCTAGGCTGTTTGCGACGAAATCTCTGAAGTATCTTTTTCTGTGCATTCGGGTGGAGCACCAAGTGATGCAGCCACGGTAGTATATTATTCAAATTTGGTAGGACGAATGAGCAAAGCAGCTAGTTTATATTTTAATTTATTGTCAAACCACGGCTGACTTTTCCGACACATATGGGACCATCTTCAGAGTCAGGTTAATGTCTGAAAAATATTTATCATCGCCAAGTTATATTGGGCATACACAATTGTAAGTAGCTCAATCATGTTAATGCCTAAAATTACTATTATAGCAAGGGCAAAATATATTACTACAGTATATATCGCCTGCTGAGAATCATAGTGGCTCAAGTCCGAAAATTCAATTTTTGAGTTAAGCCTGCCAAACATTGTTAAAACGTCTTCTCTTTTGAGTGCCAAAGTGGCGAAAATATTTCCATTCTTTGCTATTGATTCCGGCGATTTAAATGTATATGTTTATAAAACTTTCAAAAGCCTTTTCTCGAATTGTTGAATTTCGGACTTTCGCCACTCAGCATTCTCAGCAAGCGATATTACAGAGTATATTACTAAAAAAAATGAAAAAATTAATAGATTGTATTATTGAAATATATAGTCACCTTATATTTAGATTTTTGCAAAATTATGTTGATATTTTACCAAAGTATTTTTTACTATAATAAGTTTCTGTTCGTCTATTGATAAATTTTGTAAAAATATCTAACAGATTTGAATTCGAGTCAAAGAAAAAATTGAAAAAAAAAGAATAGAAATGAAATTTCTAACTTAAATTGTCTCCTAAACTAATTGTCTGAAAATAAAGGTTTTATTTAAAATAGAGGTGCAAGTTTAGGCTGTAGATCTTCAGTGAAGAAAGTATGGAGGCATAGGCAGCCAAGAAAAAATGCTTTACCAATCAGCTGGAGACGTTTCGGTGCATTTATAATTACCATCTTCAGTCCAGTATACACCAGTTAATGGCATTTATTATGTGCCTTCTTCAATCCATTAACCGGTGAATACTGGACAGAAGATGGTACATTTAATAAATGCACCAAAAAAACTCGAGCTGATTGGTAAATCATTCAGAGCATTTTTTCTTGGCTGCCTATGCCTCCATTCTTCCTTTATTTAAAATATATGATGATAAGGAAATAAAGGATTTTAACGCAAAATGAAATTCGTAATGGCAATTGGTTTATTATTCGAATATAACTTAAGTAGAAATGAAAAATGAATATGAATTTGATTCACTGGATAAACTGATATATAACTATCAAAAGATAAAAACATAAAGATAATTAAATATAAATTAAATAATTTTTTTTTTAGATGGCAAGTATAATAATATATTAGATGATTTAAGGAAACGCCTGAAAGAATTCTATATTGCTAACAAAAGGTGAAAATCCATGTACTTAGACTAAAATTCATATTCAATAAATATAACATAATTATGACAAACATTTGAAGAATGATATATCTATCTATGATATCATAAATATAATTAAAGCAGGTTAAAAAAAAAGATAAGGCATTCAGGCTAAAGAGCAGATCGACGAATTATTTAATGTCACATAATTAAATTGACAATAAATGATGGATTTATTTGATTTTCTCTTTTTTTTTTCTTTTTTTCTTTTCTTTTTTTTTGCAAATAAGAATAACAAATATAAATACTGCGACATTATTGAACTAAAATTATCATAAAACGCAAAGTTCCAACATTGTTATTTTTTTATATTTTTGGAATGCTTTATTTAATTATTTGGCGCAAGAATTTGAGCGTAATCACGCAGTAATAATTTGCAATATTTTATATAATTGAAAGACCAAAAGTTTTTTTCTTAACGAATAAGTTTTTGAATATATTTTCTTTCATTTATATATATAAATATATATATTTTGATAAATGCAAGAAAAAAAATTCAAACGATTTTTTTTTTTTAAGTATAACAATGATAACAATAAAATTCTTAAAAAATAGTTTTGACTATTTTTTTTAACAAAAATACATTGTTATTGAAAGGGCGTTTTTTTCTTTAATAAAAATTAATAAATAGTTAAAACTATTTTTTAAGAAAAATAATCACAATTACGTCTTATTTTAATAATAAATAAAAAATACTGATGATCTTTCAATTAGAAAAATTTAAAATATTGCTATGAACACCAAAACGGCCCTTTTTTTTGAATATAATAAAATATATATGGGTTAAATTATAGAATATGATAAAGCGTTGGTGTCCTTAAAAAAAAGGGCCTTTTATTGGATATAAAAAAATCAAAATACTATTTAAAACATGACTAGGTCTACAATCTAATTAAAATTATGAACACTTAAAAAAAAAACAATTTTTTTTCTTAGATAAGATCTCGCCTTTTATAACAGCAACAATTGCGATGATTTTTTTTTTTTTTTATGAATATTGTTAGCTGCCTTTTAACATAAATGACAGATCAAAATTAATCGAGATTTTGAAAAATAATATAAATATTTTGAATTATATAGAAGCAAGTGTGTTTACAACTTTTGACTCCGCTTGAACATGAATGAAATTATAATTTGATTGTTATTATGGTAGTGATTTTTTTATATTTTTTTTATTTTATTATATAAATTCTGGGCAACTTAATAATCGTTTTTTTTTTCATATTATAAAAAATATTCTGATTTATTTCCTTGATTATTATTATTATTATTATTATTATTATATAAATTGACCAAAATTAATTTTATTTGTATTGCAAAAATTAATTTGAGTATCAATTCTCTGATCAATCTCTGATTCCGTTTATCAGATTTTACAAACTTTTTGTGTTTTAAAAATTAAATGAAATTAAAATTTAAAAAATACGTTTGTGTTTTTAAAAAATTTGATAAATCTGATATAAATTTATTTATTATATATATATTATATTTGAATATAATATATATAATTGCATAATATTTCAATCACTCTTATTTATATTTACGTTAAATCCCAAGTATATTTACTTAAAATCTCTAGCTTACTTGAATTCTATTTATAAATATCAGAGACTATATATATATACAATATTCTTAATTCATATTCCCCATCCACAAAGACTATATCATATTTTGTGTTGCGTTGAATTAAGTAATGTTTACTGAAATAGAAATTTTGATTATGAAAAAGATAATCGATATGGATTTAAGTTGTATATGATACAGTTTTATAAGGGATATGAATTCCTGAATAAAAAATACAATAATTATAAATTTTTTTAGAATATGAATATATCTATAATATATATATATATATTTATCTGTTTTGAAAAAATCAAATGATTTAATAAAATTATGTGGTGTCAAGATAAAACTCTATTTAAAAGTTGAGGTCTAAAGATTTTTATATACAATACATCTAAAAACATTCATTCTTTGTATTTAATACAAAAACAAGCATTCAATTAACATTTCATACATAAACCAATATCATTAAAGCCATTGGACATAGTGCATTCAATTCATAATTATAAAAATCCTTCAGAAAAGTGTATATTGATGTATATTGACCATATTATCCACGCATATTTATTTATATATATATATATTTATTTAATTCTAAGTATATTACGAATTGGAAGTGCACAATATACAGAATATTTTAAATTTTGAACCTTAAGATTTCCTCTTTGGGCCGTTTGGGTTAAAATTTTTATAAATGTAAGATAAAATAAAAATTATTTCATATTATTTAATGTAAGCATTTATAACATAAAATATTTGACTTTGAGAAAAACAATTGTATGCAAAATTAGCACAAATATGTTTATTAAAGCTTTTGTATTATTATTATTATGCGAGTTTTTAATTTTAGACTATATTTTGTTATGAATTATTTATTAAAAATACTGTACACCGTTTCGACTGCTTATTCTGCAGTCGTTTTCAAGTACTGTGCACTTGCTCTGACTCAGTTCACTTGAATTCACGTTTCGATTGCTTATTCTGCAGTCGAAACGTTGAACAGTATTTATATTTTTAATAAATAATTCATACAAAATGTGGTCTTTAATTAAAAACTCCCATAATAATAATCTGCACAAATAAGCAACCGATTAGGGTTTGTCGGTTTTCAAAAACCAGCTTCGAAAAATCGTTTTTTAAAAGAAAATTTTGAAATTCGAAAACTGGTTTTTTTGCTAAAAAAGAAAATTATATATATATATATATATATATATATATATATATATATATATATATATATATATTCTTGAAGGTTTCCGCGACCGGATGTATGCGAAGACAAGTTTTCTCAGGTTAAGTCGCGTGGGGTGCTGAGATTTACTCGACGTTTCGGCTCTCCTTTTGGAGCCATTTTCAAGAGAAAGGAAGTTAGGAGGTAATGGTGGAGGGGGGTTGTTTACTGGGTCGCAGTCTTCCTGGTCCCCAGGTCAATTTGGTGGATGACTCAGAGGCGTGGTTACTCTCGGCCTGGGGAGTAGGCAGGTTGAGACCCCGGGAACCAAGAGCTAACACCCCGACTTGGGGAGTAGGCAGATTGAGGCCCCAAAGTCAACCCAAACCAAACACAAACCCGATTACACAGAACCAACCACTGTCCATTCCTCAGAGACAAACCCAGACCTCTGAGGCATCCACCAAACACACCACCAACACACCGACTTGGGGAGTAGGCAGATTGAGGCCCCTTAGTCAACCTAAACCGAACACAATTACACACACCCAACCTTCCTCCAGTTCTCAGAGACCAATCCACGCCTCTGAGTCATCCACCAAATTGACCTGGGGACCAGGAAGACTGCGACCCCGTAAACAACCCCCCTCCACCATTACCTCCTAACTTCCTTCTCTCTGAAAATGGCTCCAAAAGGAGAGCCGAAACGTCGAGTAAATCTCAGCACCCCACGCGACTTAACCCGAGAAAACTTGTCTTCGCATATATATATATATATATATATATATATATATATATATATATATAATATATAAAGATATTATATGACCCACCGAGTATAAATCGATGGATCCGTGGTTTGACTCCCGGCGGCACCCTAACTTTTGTCGGGTATTTGAATTAATAAATATTAAATTGAAAGAACATTTTGTAGCTTGAGACCGGATATGAACCCCTGATCCCTAGTACAAGAGACAAGAACTCTATCATTGTGCTACGGACTAGGAGCTACAATCAAATAACTAGTAATTGTATCAAGTGGCGAATCTACGCAATTAAAAACAATTAAAACTAATTTTTAAAAACTTGAATGTTTGATACATTTCTTAAAAAATCCTGTTCCGTTTCCGGTAGGATGATTCGATTATTTAAAGTTTAATATTTTCTTAGTCCTATATAAACCCGTATTTGTTTTTTTTTTTATTTAAATTGATTTTAGAGGTCGATACCAATTATCAAAGTTTTGACGTTTCGGATAGAGTAGTTCGTTAAGTTTGATTAATTTTTTGAAAAAAAATTCTATAACAAGTTGTAAATTTGTCTTTTTTTTATCCGAAAAAATTCGAAACCGGTTTCATAGAAAAAACCTGTTTTTCAAAAAATCGATTTTTGTATAAACCCTACAAACGATAAAGATAGTTTTTCCAAGTCAACGTTTCATTTGGAAAATTGTAACCTTGTTCAAGTCTTAAAAAGATTGTCAAAACAAAGTGAATTATATTTTTGAAAATCTCGAAAAATGCCTTTGTGATACCACGGTGGGGCTATCCCCCTTTCCTATCCTAAGAGGAGACTTCGGCAGGATGTTTGAATTATTTGCGGCAAGCTGGATTCGAACCCGAGCCGTGTTGAGACTTCGGACTCCGTAATCCTCAGCTTAGCCAGCTTAGCCATTGCCTCCTCTTGAATGAGGGTTATTTTTTTTTTTTGTTGATGAAAAAATAAAATACTGTATATGTTGAAATTGGAGAAATAAATTTACCAATGGACTTATTTCATTTATTTACAAATATTCGTCTTTTTGACCAAGGTCAATTTTTTCTAACACTGAAGATGATTGAAAGGCGATTATTTGACTATTTGACGAATGGCCAACTGAAATATTATATTTATAAATATATGAATGAAGGGAGTTCTTAAATCCATAGCAAATCTATTTCTTCCATTCTCTCAACAACCACAGTTTGAAGTTTTAATGAGTAAAAAGTCTAAAATAAAAATAAAATAAAAAATAATATACCTACCTATATATCAAATACATTACTAATAATGTAAGTGAATGAAAGCTTCATTCAGTAAAAAAAATAAATAATTCTCTTTCAACGAATTGAATGAGGGTTCATTATTCTATTTGGCAGCATAATTGATAAAAAAATTTGCATACAATTTCTCAAAAGTCATTTTGGGAAAAAAAGAGAGCAGTGATAAAAAAAAAAAGGTTCTAAATTTAAAACTCCGTATAGTTATATAATATTTGTTTTTTGAAAAAATATTTAAAAAAACAATAATAATATAATAATTAAAAATAAATCCTTTAAAAATTTTTGTAATTAATATAAAAAAAAAAAAAAATTAAGACACGTCTCGTCTAAAAAATAAATGAAAATGAGAAAGAAATATATACAAGTGGATTTTGGTGTTATCCGAGGATTAGCCAGGTCTATACAATTCACTAACCATTCATATATATAAGTAAAAATATATAGAATAAAAATAAAATTAGTTTTCCCCTTTATAAATAGATAAAATGGTGATAAATCGGATCCTTTCGAATTAATAAATGATGAAATAAATTACATATATATAATATATAAAAATACAGCTAACATTAAAAATGTTTACGGTGGGCGATGATGGAATAAGTAAATGGAATAGACCTCGATAATGTGCGTTATAAACATGGCGCAAGCGAGCGTTATCAGCCAAAAAAGACCTCACCTTCTCTAATAAGAAAGTTATCTAGAAAAAAAACCCATATAAAAGAGATCTTAATTCGGGCAGACAACGTTCTCCTAAAATATATATATCGATCCTTTATACGTACCAACGATGACTCTCTTTTCCCGGGTAAAAAAACAAAAACAAGACAAAATACTTATATATAAAGTATTTTGTGTGACATATATATATATTAATATTAAGCGAATGTAGAGAGAATCGATGAGATTGCGTCTTTACGCAAAATACATAACCTTTTTTGTATCGGCATGCACAGTGATAGCCCGCGCCATTGCACCCGGTGTTCTATCTTCGGAACAGCCTGACTGATGGGATCCTTCCCCGCTAAAATAAGAATAATAAACGTAGTTTGAATATTAGGCTGGGATGAGTAGAGTAAAGGGGTTGGAGAGAAATAACCAGCAACTTTACAGCTCCACCTGACGTCCTTTTATTTGGCAGATATTTCGATGCGTAGAACACACATCATCTTCAGTGCCGCGAGGATATAGTAGGTGGGCTTAGTCTATTTATATCAAATGCCTTAGGGGCGTTATACATAACGGAGGTGCCTTCTCTAATCTGATGACCGCTCTGTGTCCATAGCAGAATTCTGCTAAGCCCACCTACTATATCCTCGCGGCACTGAAGATGATGTGTGTTCTACGCATCGAAATATCTGCCAAATAAAAGGACGTCAGGTGGAGCTGTAAAGTTGCTGGTTATTTCTCTCCAACCCCTTTAAGAATAATAAATTTAATTTAATTTATCAATAAAATATTTAAATTAGAGTGAATAGCATAAGTAGAATTTGTAGTAAGGAATAAAGAAAAGATCGTTGATTATTTGATTGTATCTTCAACTATAAAAACAACGTTTTTAAATATTATAAGAAATTTTAAAACCTGTATATATCATCATATTATCTAAATAGAATACATAGAATAAATAATGTCATCTATGTATCATTGTACAGACTTAACTCTCTCTCACTAGAACTGTTCACTGAAGATGGGTGAATAAATTTTACCCGAAACGTCTGAACGTTCACAGAGTATCGAGAGTGTTTTTCATTTTGGCTGCCTGCATTTCCATATCCTATTTAAAAGATCGATTGCAGCTATTTTAATTCCTTTATTAGTCTGTTCAAGTCGACGTTTCGGTCAGATATACGTTCTCAAAAAGTCGAATGGAGGAATTTTGTTGATACGCTTCAGCTCTGAGGATGGTCGTATAATTATCTCTGAGCTTGGGCACAGGAACCATAGAATTTTGTATGAAGCAAATATATTTAATTATTGACGAGTCCTGGTTTGATCACATGTACACTTCCACTATGTGTATAATTCCCGATAACTGGAGATGGCCAAATAAATTCAGGCAGAAACGTCTTATCCTGGGAGTTTTATTAACCTGGACAATCCCAATTTGGCTGATATCACCAATTCTTCACTGTGGTCGTATATCTGATTGAAACGTCGGCTTGAAGTGACTAATAAACGAAATAAAGAGCTGCAATCGATCTTTTCTTTATTCCTTACTACGAATTATCATATCTTCATCATACTACAATATTAAGCGCTAGACTGGCTGTTCCACTTGCCATTTATAGATAAAGAAGACATGATGAGAAAGCGAAGATATTATAGTGATGGGTAGAGAGCGGAAAAAGCATCTTATTTTTGGAAAAAAGTCTCCTTTAAAGTTTTGGCAAAAAAATAGTCGATGTCAATTTTAACAATTAATAATATGAGAAAGTAAAAAAATTGATGCATTTGCTCACCGAAGGCGAGCAAGGGGGTCCAGGGGGCGCAGCCTCCTGGTAAGCGGGAAAGTCCGCCGAAGGCATATCTCTTGATAACCGAAATAGGCCTATGTCATAGTTATTTAGAATTTAATTAAATAAATAAAAAAATTTATTTCTTTAGTACAAAAGTAAAAATCTGGTTTGACTAGTCGCACAGAACACGACTTTCTCTTACCTTCGGTAATTGAAAGTGTTCTGTGCTTGTCACACCAAAGACGATCATAAAAGTCGCTTTTTTTAAAAAAAGTATCTGAGAGTCAAAAAAGTGGCAAAAGTCATCTCAAAAAACGTTTCTTTTTATGAGATCAGTGAAGATATCTAACAAAATATGGAAAAGTCTCAAAATTGACAAAATTCGGAAGACTTTTTTCCGCTCTCTAGTGATGGGGGATATTAGATGTAATAAGGGAGAAGGCAAGTTGCTTCAAGGAAATAGATGAAATTAGATGAATTGAAGACTAGTAAAGTGATGTTTATTCGATTGGTTATTATAATACATAATAAATGATTCAGCGTTACGAAATGCCAATACTAAGTCGGAAAGAATGTGACCATCATACAGAGAGGACCTCTCAAGTTTTTTTCCAAATGCATATGCCCGTTGATTCTGAATAAATATTGTCCTCTCACCCCCCATAGATATGGCATGACAACAACGATAAGTAAAATCGATGTATTTATATATATACATAAGATATATTCATATCAAGAATCTGATTTAGTTGACAAATATATATTTCTGATGCCCCTATTTAACGTATATCTGATATGGTTTGACAACCGTTATCGAATATTTGATACCATTTTCACCAATCGATATAGTATTTTTGGACCATGTTATGCATGAAGGAACTAAGCGCCATTATGATCGAAATTGAGATAAGATCGCTATCTTGTAGGGAAAAAGATCTACTTTTTTAAGTCGCAACATTATTACTCCGTTTACTTTTTTTGTATAAAACAAGAAAAAAAGTCAAGGCCATTGGGTTTGTTTACAATTGTGCAAATGAAATGGCGTTTATCTAAGATTTTGGTTAATGACGCTTGGTTCCTTCGTGTATAACTTAGTCCATTTGAGATATTAAGTTTTTTTGACCAATCCTAATATTTGATATAAGAAGTTATAACGAAAAAATTTGAGATTATTTAAGCATGGAATAAATAAAAAATATTTTGTTTTTTAAGCTAAATATATCTTAACCAATGAAGTACGTGGCTGTTGATTTATATACAAGAAAGGAAGCAGGAGCAGCCAAAAATTAAAGCCTCAGATTTTATTACAATTAACGAGACGTTTCGAGAAAACTTTATTTTCTCATCATGTCTTTCAAATTGTATCTGTCCCGGAGTTGTTAAAAGGGCACAATACAACATTCTCACTGAACAAGTCAATGAATAACACACCCATAAAGAAAATACATAATAAATGTATTGTGCCCTTTTAACAACTCCGGGACAGATACAATTTGAAAGACTGATGATGAGAAAATAAAGTTTTCTCGATACGTCTCGTTAATTGTAATAAAATCGGAGGCTTTAATTTTTGGCTGCTTCTGCTTCCTTCCTTGTATATAAATATATCTTATTTTATAAACTGTGAGGAATCTTTTTTATTGATATATTTAAATTTAACTTTTTTTAGTAGATATTAATTATAATAGAAAAATATAAGACTAGAGAAAACTTGAATTAAAGGATGAAATTAATTGAAGAACAGAAAATAAGCCAAGTTGCTGATCCCGCAGTGCGGAATGAGACGAAGAAAAAAGAGGAAAAATGTTAAAATGATTCGTAACATAAATAATAATCTTACCTGTCATGCTCTTTCTCTACTAGATGATATCGAGCACGGAAAGCTACTAAATGAGCATAATAAGCTGGAGCAGGAATAGACACAGACCGAGTACATCTGACATAAGTATGGCACAGCTGATAAGTAAGGCATTGAAGCTCATCTGAATCGAAGTGATTATCATCCCATAATACATGATAATGACTGGGTCTACTTGTCCCCTGAAAATGAAAAAAATTGCATATAAATAATGGCATATTTTAAAAATTAATATATATTTAAAGAGATAATAAAATAATAATACATTTAAGTCGAGAAAAAAATTGAATACCAAAACTTCACCGGGGTCAAAATTGAGTTTTTATGCTTTCTGTACAGAACACATCCTGCTGAGCAAGTCGGTAGAATTTGTTTATCATTTTTTGTTTGGAAGATATGAATTTTTCAAATTTTTGTTATGAAAAATTTAGTTTTGAGAAAAATGAATTTAAATTCTTGTT
Organism: Euborellia annulipes; assembly: GCA_023213315.1. Lineage (NCBI taxonomy): Eukaryota > Metazoa > Arthropoda > Insecta > Dermaptera > Anisolabididae > Euborellia > Euborellia annulipes. The sequence goes on along the minus strand of JAKCPI010019209.1, from coordinate 50,441 downwards.
TTATTTTTCAAATTTTTTATATAAAATACATAGATTCTGATGAATCGAATATTTTATCATATAAGATGAAGAACTTAGAGAATCAGAATCAGTAATAAAAAAAAAACAAATCTATTTTTTTGAACTTTTTTTAATCGACTCTCCTGAAAATTTAGCCCAGTGAAGATTTGGTATCTTTTCATGTGGACGGTCACATAGATACATAAGTCATCTAACAGCTCCGAAGCCGAAACGTTAGCTATATTTTTTTTAAAGTAAAAATCCTGGCTACATTTTTTTCTGTTTTTACCTGATTAGTTTGTTTTATTTTTCACTTGTAGATAAAAATTATTTAATCCAATATCTGTAGTGACTTCTCTCTTCTACTAATAAATATATGTATATATATTGTAGATAAGAGTAATAATAGTAGTATTCAGAGTCCCCACCAAAGATTGGTAATTTGATTCTGCAATTATTTCTTATTTTATATTCTTTAAAATTTATTCATTTTACCTCCACAGTTCAATCAAATGAGAGAAGGAGAAGCAATTGCTAGAATCGTCCAAAACCCACCTTAAACATTTAGATAATTTTCTTTTATATTATTGATACTATGTAGGCAGCCAGGACGAGAAATAAAACGCTATTTTATTTCAATGTTCTTGTTGACGTTTCGGGTGCTAATCGCCCCCTTCCTCAGGAATGAGTAGGTGTCAATCTAATTGAGAGAATTGCTTTAACAACATCTTGTATTGAACAAAAGCATACCTGCTATCTAGAATTATACGTTGTAATCTAAATGTTAAAAAATATCTTAACAAATGACACCTAATTGTTATAATTGACACCTGCTCAGTCCTGAGGAAGGGGGCGATTAGCACCCGAAACGTCGACGAGAACTTTGAAATAAAATAGCGTTTTATTTTTCGACTTGGCTGCCTACATATTATCAATAATTTAGACAATATCCAGTCAAGGCAAATATATTTTCAATTTTTTTTATTTTGCCCTCTCGGGTGCTAACGCCATTTAGGGGTTATAATCATATACACGATGTTCAACCCGTTGATTCCTCAGGGCATGGGCGTAACTAGGGGGTTCCGAAGAGAGGGTCGGCCCTCCCCAGAAGGTCCGTGCCCCCCCCCCCCAGAAAGCTCCACGTCCCAAGAAAAATTGACACAAAATGAAGCCTTCCAGGCCCTCCGGAGGATGGCTGGTCCCATGGCCCCCCCAGCCAAAGTCTCCCATGCCTCAGGGCCACCTACATGAGGTTTCGACATACTTGACTTTGATGATTTAATTTAAATTTTTTAAAAATCGTTTGACCTTAAGATATGCGTCTCGGCCGATACCCGTTAAACAGGCTTGAATTAAACTTATCGGTTAACATGAACAAGTAGATAACGAATAACGGTATTTATTTAGAGAAAGTTAAAACTAAAAAGATAGCTTTCATTTATCAGTGCACAATATTTATATATTGGATAATAAAAATTATAATATATAGGAAATAGTAAAAAAATGTGTTCGTAGACACAAAACTTACTTGAATCCCTTGGTGACTGCATAGATAAAAATCAAATTCAGTGGGATGTGTAATGCCAACATCCACTGTTGTCCCAGCAGGAATATTTCCTGATTTCCCCGATTGTTCTTTTTTGTCTGCACAAAAAAGTCTTGTGTGATGTCGTTTTTGTACGACAATAAATGTTATCCCCGGTTTATAATCGCCTTCAAGTTTTATACATGCTTCTCGAATGGCGGTTAATTCATGTTGTAAAACCTAGAAAAATCATATTGATTAGATATTTTATTTATATATACACTACCTGGTATATGTTACGTCGAAATGACGAAAGTTCCTATTTCATGAAAATGGCAAAATTTTGCCGTTTTCGGGACTTGAGCTCCACCTTTAAAGAGATAAATATAAAAACTTACATGTATAAATTGTCCCTCTGATACTCCATCCCTATAGAGAATAATTCTATGTGGTTTATAACCACCCGTACTTTTATAAAACATAATTAAAAGTTCCCTGAAAAAAATAAATGTTTAATATTTATTAATTTTTTAATAATAAATAAAAATAATTAAAATATTTGAAAATAAACGTAAGGAAGGTAGATGCGCAGTAGTAGGGTGGATCGAAAAAAGTCAAGTTTTGAATAGGAACCGACCGAATATTCGGTTACGGTTTCGGCCAGTCTCGGCCAAAAATCATGGTTTCGGCCAAAAAGTAGCCGAAACCTGAGTCTGAAAAGATGGGATGAGACTCGCATGCAAAAAAAAAAAAAGGTCAAATGATTTGCACTTGAGGGAGAAAAAAATTTAGTCTCCCTAAAAAAAAAAAAATTTCAAAAAAAAAAGATAAAATGAAAAAAATTTTTTATAGGAAATACAAGTTTCGGTTTCGGTTACGGTTTCGGCCGAAACTAAGGTTGAGGTCGAATATTCGGTTTTGGTTTCGGCTGAAAATCTTGTTTCGGTCGGACCTTAGTTTTGAATTCAGAATTGCTATAGTACGGAAAATTTGCGATTGGTAAATACAGAGAAAAACAAAAAAAAAAATTTGAAATCGGACTTCACCTTCCGATCGCGCAACCGGCCGAATTTAAATATTATTATATATTATATATCATTTATAACAGCATAAAAATATATAAATATAGGATTACAAGTGGAAAAGCCCGCCTTCAATTCTATTATGTAAAATGCTCACAAATTTAAATCATTTAAAAAAAACGCATAAAAAAATACTTTAAAATGCCTCAGTAGTTTCAGAATAAAGATTCATGTGCCCTCCTGAAGCCCCTTAACAATCTTTGGCGTCCGAAACGTTGTCCAAAAGAATTTAAATAATTTTTTATTCTCCTAGCTGCGCATCTATCTTTCTTAGATTAATATATAACAGCCATATTACACTTTAATTTTTTTATATGAAGATATTTACCTGACCATGCTACTTAGTTCTTGGATAATTTCTTGTCGATGTTGTTGTACTCTTACAGTGGCAGCATATCGAGATGGATGAGCATCCATTGAACCAACAACAGCAGCAATGGATGGTTTTTTATTGTCTCCAGCTGGTGGATGTGTAACATCTGCTCCAAGGAAAATTACTGGCTCGTTGAAAACCTTAAAAGAATATATAATATTTTTAAAATGTTTTTTTTTTCTTTGTTATTAGTATTATATTTAAAAAATAATAACTAGAGTTTAAGTTTTATTTTAGTACTTACCTTAGGGCGTATGCTAGGAACTAATATACTATTAATTCCTCCTAATTTTACATTTATTTTAAGACATAGATTTGACAAAGTTTGAGGTGATGTTTTATTTACATTTTTAGCTTGGACACATTGTGTCGCCATCCCCAAAACTGTGTCACCAACCCGCTTTACTTCAGCTGTAAAAGAAAAATATATGTATATAAAAATGGAAAAGGTAAAATATACTGTATATATAACAATATAAATATTAAATTAATAAAATATTTTACCATAAACAGGAGTTTTTCCTGGAAGAACTACAACAACAAGTTGTAGAGCAGTAAACGAAGATTTAAGATAACGAAACATTGGTTCTACTTGATCAGGTCCCGTTGCATATTTACCTGTAAAAGAAATATATATCTTAGTTAAATATCTTCAATTTTAATTGAATAATTTTATAATTAAAAGAACTCACAAAAACAAGGTTGCCCTATAATAGGCATTCCAGCGTCATTGCTTATCTTTTGAAGTTGTTGTGTAAAATTTCTAAAATAAAAAAAAAAGAGATAAGTGAAAATATTATTTTATAAATTCTAGGGCATAAAGAAAGATAATATTCTGTTTATAGTCATTATTGGGCAAAGAAAAGTTAATTTTAAATAAGTGAATATAATTAATAAATAAAAAACTTTTAGGGTTTAGGCTTGTTGTTATCATTAATAAAAGAATTTGATTTTCGGTTTAACTGTGGTTTATTTGTAAAAATTACAACGTTTCGGCCACTCATTCTGTGGCTTTCTTCAGGAACAATTAAGCTAAGATTACAAAAGTTGTTACATCTGTGACAATCTCATTTGAATATTCATTTGACAATTCAAATGAGATTGTCACAGATGTAACAACCTTTGCAATCTTAGCTGAATTGTACAGTCAGTTTCAATATTAATCGCCACCCCTAGAGAATAGAGCCATGAAGTTAGACAATCAGAGCGCTTAGCTGGCGTAATTGTTGTATTTCCACTCCAATATTAAAAAAAGTTTATTTATTTATTTTCTAAGTACTCTGGTTGTCTAATTTCATGGCTCTATTCTCTAGGGGTGATGGTTAATATTGAAATTGACTGTACCTGAAGAAGGCCACAGATTGAGTGGCCGAAACGTTGTAATTTTTACAAATAAACCAGTTAAACGGAAAATCAAATTCTGTGAATAAAAATAAAAAAAGCTAGATATATCTTTTTAATTTCTTGTTTTAGATTTATTAAAATAAGCAAGTTATAGATTTTTTTTTTTAAAGAAAATGTATATACTAACTACTTATGTTTTTTGTTGTATGCCAAAAATTTGTAAATGTGACTAAGGTAGTTGTCTCAAATGATGACTCATAAGTAAAATATGTTGTCTTCCTTTAAATTTGGTTCAGGAAATAAAAGGAATTCATGACGATACAATTCTTGATAAACAGTTATCTTTTAAAAAATAAACATAATATGTATTGTAAAGTATTGTTTGTGTGTGAGGGGTAGGGAGATGTATGAGGGAGAAAAAAAAATTGAGAAAGATGTTTTGTTGGAAACTTGTAAAAAATAAAATGTCATGCTGAATAATTTTTCCAAGAAATAAAAAAATTATTCATTTAGTTAATTAGAAGATAAAAAAAATTAATTGATAAGAAATAGAAACTGCACCAATATGAGTGGTTAATAGGTCCTATGTAAGTAAAAAATTTTTATCTCACCATGGCCAAACATATTTCTATTTATTAGCCCAGAATTGCATACCTAAGAGCATCTTCTCGGACGGTTCGTTGCGGAGCAAAACAAGCAATTGCCCAAACACGAATTTCAACCCCAGTAAAAAATTGCTTTCCACGCATATCCCAAACACCTTGATTTGGCATCGCTTGTTGCTTTGTCTGAAACAAAACAAATTCACTCTTTTCTCATTAGTTGGATTTAAACCATCCTATATAACTTTAAATCTTAGAAAAAAAAATTTAATAAAAGAAAAATTTCTAAAAATTGAAAATAACATTTAAAAGAAAGAAATAATTAAGTTTCGGTCACCCCTTCTTTAGGATAACTTACAATTAATAATCAAATAAATACAAGGTGAAATTTTGGAGTTGAGACTTTCACAGTTGTTATTTTTAATAAAAGAATTTGGTTTTCTGTTTAACTGTGGTTTATTTGTAAAGATTACAACGTTTCGGCCACTCATTCTGTGGCCTTCAGTACAATTGTGTTAAGATTACAAAGATTGTACCTGAAGAAGGCGACAGAATGACTGGCCGAAACGTTGTAATCTTTACAAAACACAGTTAAACCGAAAACCTAATTCTTTTTTAATAAATACAAGTTGGCTAAGATAAAAAAAAATATCAAAAATTTATCCATGTAATATCATAATATACAGTATAATTAATATTTAATAATTCAAAAGTCGGAAGTTAATAAATATTAATTAAATGAATTTTAAAAATACATTTTGTTTAGAGATGAATTTAATCATAGATCCTGAAGAAGGGTACTTCCTATGTCCGAAACGTCGAGTTTTAAATAAAAATCATCTAAGATCTGATTTTATTCCTGGATGCAATCCTATTTTATTATATATTCAAAAATAAAGTCATATCCAACATTATTATCTAAAAATTTAATCTCTTGTCTTCGCCCAAATCCAGTAAGGGTTTCCCCTTCCAACGATTTAATATATGTCAGTAAAAAAAAATAGTGATTTTCACTAATCTATTTTATCTCATTTAATATATTGGGTTGTGCGGAAAGTAATTTCGTTTTTCCTAACAATGGACTTTATTGTATTTTTTCACAGCTATCTTCACACTTAAGTCGCATAATTCTCTATATATATAGTTTCTGCCGATATATTACAATTAAAGATATAAAATTTATAAACATGGGAAAATATTTATATTTTGTTACCATTTCTTCTATTTTTGTTACCAGTTCTATTTTTGTTACAATTTCTTCTTTTTTTTCCTATGAAGTACAAGAGTAAAGTGGTCTTCAAACAATTTTGAGGGCAAAATGAGAATATACATTTTAAACAGTATCTAAAAAATGTTTGATTTTTTAATTTTAAACAAAATCGTTAGAGCGAATTTTGAGAAAATCAATAAAAAAACTGAAAAAGCACATCAGTAAAGTACTAGTACTTTTGGACCGATTTTGTTCAAAAGCTTCGTGTCACGGCCCAAGGGGGTACCTAACTTAAATATAAAATTCCAACCTCCTAGCTCTTTTCGTTCTTGAAATATTTTGTTCACAGACACACACAAAGGGAGATCATGTCGCGAAAACCACTTTTTTGGACTCAGGGGACCTCAAAACGTGTATATCCATTAAAATCTCGAAATCGAATTTTTGACATGAATCTAATACTTTCTCTCTCTATATATTAACGTAGAGGTAAGAGAAAGTAAAAAAACAGTCCTTTGATGGGAAAAAACGAAATTACTTTCTGAACAATCCAATATTAATGTTTTTATTATTACAAGAAATTATCTATTCAAGGACAATTGGTGTACAAAAGATTCTAGTGCAAATTACCTGTCCACTTAGAGAGCTAACTCTGCCTCCATATTGTAGCTTGGGAGGTGGGAGGACGCGTCCTCTCACTTCCATCATATTATTACTAATTGTTAAACCAAATTCTTGCACATAGGCGTCATTGTTAAAATCAGCTCTTCGAACCAAATTATTAATTTCTCTTTCTCTATCCGGAGCTGAGCGTGCAGTTGCCTTGATCATAGTCGAGGTTTGCATATCTGTTAATTTTTTAATACATCGTTGTCCAGCAACAATGTTACAAACCTAGAACAAAAAAATTCAATTATTATATATTAAAAAATATTTTAATAAAAAAAAAAATGATAGATTTTTAAAGTGAGAAAAAGAATTTGCAGTTATTATTTTATTTATTAATATATTGACTTTTCGATTGATAGCAAATTAAGAGATTTAAGAGATGAATACAATACAAAACATACAAAATTTCATGAATTAATATTTACTAAACCTGGGCTGGGTTAAACTCAGGGCTTTTAGTGAAAATAAATATAATTTGAATTGAATAGTTTTAGAGATCTATTTTTTTAATCAAGTATTAATTTTGAAAAATATACTCACAGAGAGGTCTATTCTCTAAGCAGAAACGTTAACTTTTAACATTTTCAACTTTTGCTATTCTGTAAGCAAAAACATTAACACCAAAAGCGTTAACATTTAGTCAAGTGTTAAAAATTAATGTAATGTCAAGGGGACGTCTTTAATATTTTAACATCATATTTAAAACATCAAAATAGTGTTTCTAACCAAAAAATAATATATATTACAGTTATGATTTTGGCAGCTTTGAGATAAAAGCAACATGTTAACGCCGCTGTTAAAACTTGGTTTAGAGAATATCATTTTTTAAAGCTTTTATTATTACTTTACTTTTTAACAACTAATTATGATGTTAAATTTTAACGTCTGTTTTTAGAGAATAGGCCTGAAAATATGTTAAATGTATATTTATATTAATTTTTGACTACTTTAAAACTTGAAATGCCAACGTCAATATAAAGGTCAGGCAATAAATGAAATAATGCTAACTCTTTTTCACAGTATTTACACTCTACTATATTCCAGCTATATTATATTCTAGGAAAAAAAATATCAAGTTGGACAACCTCCAAAGGTAGATAGGTGTGTTTGTGTTCTTGACCGACTTGTAGACAAGGAAGATGTGGATAACGTAGTTTCATTTTATATTTATCCAAAAAGTATTTTGCTACAGTACATTCAACGGTTTGTCCATTTTCCAGTTGTAATGGAAATGATTGCATTTGTGCCGGTCGCCTTGTTACATTACACACACGATATTTTCGACGCATTGTACCACAATGTGTAATTTCAATTTTAAGTCCTTTAATTTCTTTTGTAAACTTAACTCTTTGAGAGTCAGTTAAAGGTTTGCGCTGCTCATTGATATCCCGTATATCCAATACTTCACACATAAATTCAATTACCGGCTGCGCTTTATAAAAAGCAGTGGCTGACACTAAAATAATATTAAAATATATGAGATTATTCTTATTATTCTATTATTACGGTAGCATAAAGAAGTTATAAATAATGTCTTCTTCATATGATATGAATACAGGCACATAGTCAAATATTAGATTAATGAGATGAAGAGGATGCAGCCAATAATAAATAAAAGCATCTATTTTGTTAACACTCTTTATTTAGGAACGTTTCGGCCATGATCAACAAAGCCATCTTCAGCCTTTTAAGAGTATATTTTATATTGTTAACATACAAAATAGATTTTGTCATAAGAGATATATAATACAGTACATGTGTATTTGGTCGTATGTAATTAAATATACATAACAATATAAAATATACTCTTAAAAGGCTGAAGATGGCTTTGTTGATCATGGCCGAAACGTTCCTAAATAAAGAGTGTTAACAAAATAGATGCTTTTTATTTATTATTGGCTGCATCCTCTTCATCTTATTAATCTAATTTATATAACAGCCACAATTCGCTTTATAGTCAAATATTATATTACAAAATAATTATATTAACATTAGCTTTTAATAAAGGGAGAAGTTAGAAGAGATAATAATTTGTTTATTAAACCTTTTGTGGTTGTGGTTTATTGTTATTATTATTAGAATGGAAGTTTTTAATTATAGACCACATTTTGTTATTAATTATTTATTAAAAATATAAATTCTGTACAACGTTTCGAATATTTATTCTGCAGTTGTTTTCAAATACCTTACACTTGCTCCGACTCAAGTCTAAGTGGCCTTAGAGATTAGTTCACTTGAATCGCAGCAAACAGTCGGTGCTTGAAAACAACTGCAGAAAAAATAGCCGAAACGGTGCACCTCTAAGGGCCGTTAGAAGTTAGTTCACTTGAATCGCAGCAAACGCACAGTACTTGAATACAACTGTAGAATAGTCGAAACGTTGTTCCTCTAAGGGCCCTTAGAGGTTGGTTCGTTTGAATCGTAGAAAACGCACAGTACTTGAAAACAACTGCAGAATAAATAGTTGAAACGTTGTACAGTATCTATATTTTTAATAAATAATTAATACAAAATGTGTTCTATAATTATAATAATAAGAGATAATAATAATCCATAAATTCAATTCTATTTCTTTTTGAATCAATAAAAATAAAAAATCGACTTAAAGAATGTATCATTTTTGAAAAGAACTTTAAAAGAGACATTAATTAGATCTGATTATTCAGTTATTTGGACAACTAAATTTTAGATAATTGATTTGTCTTATTGATTGGTAGAATCTGGCCGATGGCCTTCTGAGAATTGAACTTAAGATCTCTGCCTATCATGGGACTAACTGGGAGTCATGGAGGGACAATTTTTCAACATTAAAGTTGTAATTCCCTATATATTTTGCATAAATATCCAACGGAATGAAACAAAGGACAGACAACTAACAGTTTGATTTCCAACCAAATTAATAAGGTAAATAAAAATTTTATGTTATTGTAATATACTCATACAGAGCAAAACTAATCAAAAGTATTAATATATAGGTAAGAGAAAGTAATAATAGATAAGTGAATCATCATTAATCAATATCAGTTAAGGAATAAGTGTACAATTGATATCATATTTCATTTATAAATTAAATTAACAAAAGGTCTTTGTTCTAATGGAATAATTAAATAAATATAAATTTTATTTAGAAGTCTCTAAGAGAAATGAATATTAAAACAATAGAGTAGATCAAAGGCGGGGCACGGAGGGGGATAATCCCCTTATCCCATTGCATGTGAAAAAAAAATTAAAACCACCGTTAGGCAACTTAAATGATAATTAAAAAACATAATGGACGAAAATCGACTTAATGGGATTGCTTCGCTCCAAGCGTTGACTCCAGGGCGAGGGAGTGTATTAAAAACAATAGACCAGGGGTGGCCAAACCGCGGCCCTCCACAAGGTCCATCACACGTTTAAGAAATGTATTTATTTTATAATATAATTAATGAATAGATAAAAGCAGTCAAAGCAAAATAAAGAAAAAAACTTTATTTTGCTTTAGGCTGGTTTCACACGGGCAGATTCGAGGCAACTAGTTGGTTCCACTAGTCAATTTCCAGGCGACTAGTTGTCTCGAATCCGCCCCGTGTGAAACTAGCCTTATTGAACCGCAATATCGACGTTTCGGCCGATTCTTCCGGCCTTCATCATGACATGTGTTTTAACTGCCTCGAGCTTAGAAAGGCTCATGGTAGCTTCTGATATAGGTGCGAACATTCATCAGTTGACATGAATGCTGGTTCAAAATTAACCATCACTGAGCCAAGAGCCACTCTAAGCTCGAGGCTAATAAAACACTTGTCCCGATGAAGGCCGGAAGAATCGACCGAAAGTCAAGTCAACATTGGTGTTCAATAAAGCAAAATAATTTTTTTTTTTATTTTGCTTTAGCTGCCTTTATCTCTTCATTATAAATTATACATTCAGCTACTACTTCTTGCAATATATAAATTTTATTTTTTTACCCCCAAAAAAATGTCTATTAAACAGAAATTTTGTTTGTGGTTGTGGTAAATCATAATTATTTCAGTTTCTTTATATTTATATTCCAGGTTATAAAAAAGTAAAATTTTTATCTAAAAGAAAGATAATAAAATATTAAAAAGAGAAAGTAGTTTGTATAATTGAGTTTGAATATAATTTAATCTAATATACTGTAAATGAATAATTTTTTACTATTTTAATATAAGATTACAGGTCAGAATTTTCTCAATATAATAAAATAGCATCTCTCGGCATCACTCATTAAGCTTCAATACTAAAATAGCCTTTGTTGAATTGTTTTTACATCCTATGGGAAAAAGTTGGTGATGATATTATCCCCCTCCCCGTGCCACCGGCTATGGAAGTATGGAAGACTTGCAAGCAATAAAAAATATTATAGTAAGGAAGAAAGAAAAGAGCGATTGTGTCTATATATCTATATTTATTTAGTTTATTAGTCACTTCAAGCCGACTTTTCGGTCAGATTAACGACCAGGCAGAAGGGCAGAAGCGTGTCAATAATACTCTTCAAAATGTCGAATGATGCAATTATAAAATATTTATTGCTATTTAATAAGGACCAAAGGCTCAAGGTTAGATAGATTTCTAACCTTGACTCACATAGCTTTTGGTCCTTATTAAATGATAATAATAAATATTTTATACAAATGCACCTTTCGACATTTTGAAGAGTTTTATTGACACACTTCAGCGCTGAGGATGGTCGCAAATCTGACCGAAACGTCGGCTTGAAGTGACTAATAACGAAATAAACATAGCTGCAATCGTTTTTTCTTTCTTCCTTATTACAAAATTTACTCAGTTATCCACCTCACTCCAATAAAAATATTATTTTTATTATGTTAAAGTCGGACTACTTTTTATTAGGATTAATGATTAGTAGTTAAAATAATTGTTAAATTATTAATTTTTTTTTAAATTACCATCAATGTTTAGCATCATTTTCCACTGCGAGGGTCTGACAGATTGATGGAAACCAAACCATACTTCACGACCACCCCCTAATGGATGATAATAACCATCTGGAGAAGAAAAAAACGATCGGCCTACGGGTGTATATGTCATTGAAGGCAAATGTCTCATTACAACATCTAACGCCTAAAAAGAAATATTTATTTATAACAAATGCTTTATATAAAAATATATTATAAAATAAATTACCAAAATAGCGTCGTATGGAATTTGCCTGGTTCGGCCTTCAAGTGCTTCCTCCAGCGCGAAAAGTGATACTTGAGCTACCCATTTGATTGTGACTCGGAAGACTCGATCTTTACCTTCACCAGGAAGTGTTACTTCTAATTCAACTCTGTCGTTACCAATTGGCAAAGGGTCTCTTGTATATAAATTATTTCTTCCATCAAATACAGGCTTTAAATTACCAAATATTTTGCTATAAGCATGAACCATAGTTTCAATGATATCTCTGTAAAAAAAAAAGGAAAATACACATTAATTACCAGTTAAGGGTTGATCAGTAAAAAACATAAGTAAAAAATTTTTTTTAATAATAATGCTAAAGTTCAATAAACAAAAAATTTTAATATAAAATAATTTAGACTATGTTATTGAAATGTATATCTTTCATGAGATAAAAAAAAAAGATAGGAGGACAAAGAACAATCAATATTTACAAAAAGAGAGAAAGATAAACTCTTTAAAACTAAAATAGGACATATCGATTATTAAAAAAAATTAGAAAGGTTATTGCAAATATATTTAGTAAATTTTATTATATAATATTAATTAAAGTGGTTGGAGTGTCATAAAATCGTTGAAGATTTCTTTATGTCGATTTTTTGTTCTTTTATATACAAAATAAAAAAGAAACATCAATCGTTAATATGCTAATTCATTATGAGTTTCAAATCTGAAGAATTTAATATTAATAGATAATATTTATAGAGAAAATTATATTTGTAGGTAAAATGAGAAATTAATGAGAGTGCAGTTAAGTGTAATTTCATTTATTTCCTGCTGACGTTTCGGTCGTATTTAGCGCCATCTTCAGAATGTTGATTTATGGTGGTCCTAAACAGGACCGAAACGTCTTCTCTGAGGGGAAATAAATGAAATTACGCTTAGCTACAGTGTCTTTAATTTCTCATTATACATACAAACAATTAATCAGCTATAAAAAACTTCAAAGAAAAAATTATGTTTTTATTAATTTAACAAAATAGAAATGTTAATAGATAACAGTTATTGTATACTGGATATATGAAAGGATGTGGGGTGCCAAGTAGTATAAATGAGGATAGATGTAGGCTAATTTCTTGGAAATGAGAGAATAACTTTTTAGTTTGTTTTTCTCTTCAAAATATTCGGAGAAAAGGCTCTAAAAAGTTATTTTCTCATTGCCAAGAAACTAGCCTACACCTATCCTCATTGTATACTGGAATTTTGTTCAAACTGATAGTAGGCCTATTGTTCTGAATTTATATGATCTAGATAGATTTTATTTAAAATTGTAGGTAGTTTTCAAACGATTGTAAAAAAGCTACTAAATATAATCATTCAAGTTAAAACTATTTCTGAGATGAGTTTGTGTTTGATTGGGCATATTTGTTGTTCCCGAAATCACCATTAGGCGAAAAGGTGAAGACCTGGATCGAGTCCAGTCAAACACAAATTCATCCGCAATAAATCAATATAAAATATATAAATATACATGTATAAGCTTATGTGATTATTTTTAAATTTCTTTTTTGGCTCTACCCTTGGTCAGAGTTGAACCGGCGGAATTCACGGTTCACTAATAAAATTCAAATCTTTTTTTTTTTTTATTAGAACTATGGCTATAGGCTTAATGGCCAGAAAGATAAACAAGACATGTGCAGCCAAATTTTTGCTCTCACGGCTGACGTTTCGGCCTGAGTTTTAGGCCATCTCCAGAGCCGGCTGGCTGGTAATAGTCTAGTGTGGATTTTTTTTTAAAACAGCGAACATTCAGTATGTGGTCTCCTCACAGCAAAATGTAAAGAAATGATCGAGAAAAAAAAATTCTACTTCCTTTCATTTGTTATTCCCTTAAACCTTTCGAATTTTTTTCTCGATCATTTCTTCACGTTTTGCTGTGAGCAGACCATATGTTGAATGTTATAGCTGTTTCAAAAAATTCACACACCAGATTATTGCCAGTCGGCTCTGAAGATGGCCTAGACCTCGGGTCGAAACGTCAGCCGTGAGGGCAAAAATTTTAATAAAAAGAAAATTTGGCTGCACATGACATGTTTATCTTACTGACCCCATCACCGTTTTTATTGAAATTGTAATTATTAGGAAGCAAATTTTTGATGGTCAAAATTATGTTTGGAACCAATTAAGATTTTCGAAACTTAATCATATTTTAAAAATACGGTTCAATTTTATATTTATTATGACTCAAGTCTTATTGAATTGATTATTTTTAATCGTCAATAAATAGTACTACTACAGGTATTTTTGATTACTTAAAATAAAGCCTAGGTACATAACTTAAGACATTATCAGGAAATGAGTGCAGGATCACATTAAGATAAAATTTTCTCTACCGGTTTTGGTTCGTTTTCTAACCTCCTTCAGGAGACACGGTTTTATAGTGTGGGATATACATTTGTATATCCCCCACTTTTTTTAAACAATTGTTATTATAAGATAATTGGCTCCTTAAGATAGAAAAGAAAAAGAATAAAAACATAACACTCTGTATCAAAAAATTTACTGGGCCAATTATTTTATAATTTTGTATTTTATACATATATTCGATGAAAAAAGAGGGGAACCCATAAATGTGAATTTCATCCTAAAAAATGACTATGTCCCAAAAAATGTCAGAAAAATGGGAAATATAGTCACTAAAAAAAATAATACCCTGCATTCATTTACTGATTCATCTTTTAACTAGCATCTTTATCATTGAAATCAAAACATCATCAACATTAAGATATGAGAAAGCATTTTGAATTACGAAGGTGCTTCAAATCATATGAAAACTAGATTGAAATTTTTTAACAAACAAAGGGGGAGAGAGAGAAGCGCTAAATAAATTAATTAGTATTTTTAAATAAATAATTATGATATTTTAATATCAAATATTTTACTTTGCCTTCTGTTTTATTGTGATTGTGTTTTTAAAGATGGAAAAAAAAAATTTCATTTTTTTTTTTAAATGATTTTACCTATTAACTTTTCTTGGACATTTATCGGGTTGTATATTGATATCATAATGGTGGACAAATCCGCGAGGCATTGAGATCTGGAAATGATTTGCTCGAAGTACAATTGGCCGACCCTCGCGTCCTAGTCCCGGTCTCCGTGGACAATTGAACACTGGAAAAAAAAATGAATAAAATATTATAAAATGGCAGGGGTAGTAAATTATTTTGTTTCAAAAGATCCTAAAATTAAAACCTGTGGATCGATCATCAATGATTTTTAAATAAAAGAATAGATAGAAACAATTTAAAAGCAAGTCGAAGTGAATCTTAATGATAGACATATAACATACTCGGAAGTTCAGGAGGTTGTTGTGGTTGGTGAGGTTGCGGTGGCGCCAGGCCCAAAGCGCCAGCAGCCCCTGGAGGCACTGGAACACCTCCTGGAGGACCCACTGCTCCTGGAGCTCCAGCTCCTGCAGGCGGGGCTGTAAACGCCAAATTTTCATAAATAAATTTGCTACTCGTATGATAAACATTTTCATTATTATAGAGTAATTAAAAGTTATTGAGTGAAAAGACTGTATACAAAAAAAGACAGGAAAAAAGACAGCATAATAAGAGATAATATACCGGTGTATATATATAATGTTTTAATTTTGGCTATTATAATAAATATTAGTAAAAAGATTTATTATTATTATTTATATTTAAAAATATTTAATTATAAATAATAATAATAAAGTGAAAATAAATAAGAACTATACGATTCTTATTTAGAATCCATTTATCAATTCAAAAAACTTCAATAAAAGTTATTTAAGTCGAGAGAATTTATATGAAAATTATTAAATAAAGGGTACAGGTAATTCTTTCTTCAATTTTTTTTTTTTTTTTTTTTTAATGGGTTAAACTGAAAGTACTGGAGATTTAAACTTCAAAGGCTCAGAAGTCATCAAATATGAACATGTATCCATGAATAAATAAATATCCGATATCAATTATTCCTGCTAAATTATAATTTGGTGAATTATAGCTGTGCTTTTGATTTGTTTTCTACAGGTTGGGTATTTCCAACTAAATTTAATTCGAACTCGGCGATAAGAAAATCAGTTACAAATCACAAATATCAAAGAAGCATTTGACGTGTGATGGTCACTATTTTTCTCTCACTTCATATGGTTACAGAACTAGACTTCTAAGCCTTTTGACGTTCAAATCCTTCCGAACGACTTTAATTTGAAATTTGATATTATAAAATAATCTATTTCCGTTTAGGATGATGAGATAATTAATACTGAATACTAGATTTGGTTAATATGATTTATTTTAGAGATATTTTGAGCTAGCAGAGAACCTTTATGATACACAAAGTTGTGATTATGATTATCTGCTTTGATCTCCGGTCAGCCAGCACATTCGATTTAATCATAATCGAAAATAAATTTTAAATCTATCGATAATATAACATATTTGGAAATAGTAAACTAAGTTATGTTGACCAAATTCTAAAAAGCTTTAGGATAGTAAGGATAAATAAATAGGCATTATAATTAGAATAAAGAAAAGTTATCAAATGTGTACAAGCATTTTGGATACTTCTGAGAGCCTACCCATAATAATGGAAGGAGGCGAAGCGATGTCAGCCAGGAATGATCGTTGCTCGTTCAAGTTGAAGTTGATACATGATTTTTCTAGTTGACCATTTCAGTTCTGTTGTTACAAGTACCCCAAAGCAAAGGTAACGTGCAAAGCAATGGGATCCAAAGCCAAAGGAGTGTGTTAAGTGTAATGCATAATAATACATTTCTAAGGCATGCATTCATTATATATATATAGAGTATAGATATAAAACTCATTTTTTGTGATACTAAAAAGGGAAAATTTTTCTTAATTGCAATCCTAAAAAAATTCCCAAAATTTTTTTTTTATTAACAATTTTGTAAAAAAAAAAAAATGATAAAATAAAAAAAAATCAAGTTAACTCATAAAATTGATTAGGTAAAAATTAATTTTAGAATTCAAATCTGCTAATCAACTTTTTTTTATACCAGAAGTATTTAGTTTAAATTTTAAAAAGTAAACTAAACACTATTTTATTGTTTTTGAATTAAAAATTGTAATATCTCTATTATAAAAATATAAATAAGAAAAATTCATATAGGTAATCAATTTTGTGAGTAACGGGTAAATATTAAGTTCTGGCTATGTTTTTTTTTTTGTTTTCCATGCTATTACTACTCGAATAATAATTTTTGACCGAACTATTGTTAAAAAAAATAAATTAATAATAAATACAAAAATAGTAAATAGCGTGAACAATCTGGTCAGATACAGAATTGTCCCCGGCAATACATGACGGATGGTGATGTATATATAAAAACGTACTCACAAAAAATATAATATAATTTCGAAAAATTTCAGTTTGTTTTATGATAACATGGAAACCAGGTATGGAAAAAACAGAGATAGGGTGATTCATATATCTCCATGTGCTTTTTAAAAAATGAATGTTTAATTTTTTTAAAAAATAGTGTCTTATTAATATGGATAATCTCAAGATAATAACATAACCCTATTAAATAAAATGTGTGATTTTGGATTCAATTTCTGTTTCTGTCAAACAAACAATCACGAAATGGATTAAATGTAAACTGGAGTGGGATAACTAAATGTCGTCTTGACGGTAATACTTTTTTTTTTTTTTTGTAAACTGATACGTTTTGAAAACTTGGAATTTGAAAATACCATAAATAATCACATCTAATCTTTTTAGTATTTTTAAAAATAAAAAATTAATTATTATTCAATGAAATCACATTAAATAATAATTTTTAAATAATCTAAATTCATATTCGAAACAGAAATTTGTTTCTGATTTAGTGATTTTATTTATAGACAAGTGTCAAAATACAGTGTTAGTATTTTTTTGGGGGGTAAAGGGTGTAATGAATCATAAGGATAGAAAGCAATACTATTCATAGGTCAACAAACTTATTTATATCGGAGATTATCATAAGTTATCATTTAGGTTCGAAAAAAATTAATAATCCTCTTATTAAAAATTCAAAAAGTGTTAAAAATTAATGAATTTAAAATCACAAAGAATGACCTTAAAGAAACAAGGACTTTGCGAAGTAAGTGAAATATTATTATTCATTGAAAATTAGGTCCGTTGTAATAATGAATATTAACAAATAAATCAAAATAATTGTTGATCACTTACGTTGGCCAACTGGATACATTATTTATAGAATAAAACAAAATAAATACTAAATATATAGAAATGGAATGGAACCCAGGGAAATAAAATCCCTGGATTTTCCTATCAATAAGTCAGACTAAATGGATATAATGGCGTCAGTGCACTTGGAAGTTTCGCGTGGAGAGTCAAATAGGATGCCTGATAATCGCCATCATTGTTTTAGTACCACGTGGCGCCGCCAGAGCCGTAAGCTCGCAATTTTTTTTTTTTTTTTTTTTTTTTTTCAAAATAATCAATTTTTGTTTGTTAGTATAAATTCAAATAATTAGATAATAATTGGAATTAAACTATATTAATGAAGTAGTGATATTGATTTTTAAATTTATTCTAAATAAATCTTACTGAAAAATATAAGCGAATATATAAAAGAACCGAGGAGGGGGGGGGGGGGGGCAAATTCCTAAGTGAATCATGAGCTATGACTAAATATTTTAGAATAAATACAATTGAAGATGACTGGAACTCATTATTTCTTGGATATAATAAATATAAATAATATAAAAAATGAAAATCGAGTTTAGCGAAAATTAAGTTATAATTTTGGAACCATTCATCAAATAAGGATTAAATTTTAAATATTTATAATCCTAGGAGATCCTTAGATCTTAAATTTGGTGTGAATCCGTCTGCAGAGGAGCAGTAAAAAAGGCCCGCCAATATTGAGAAGTCTCAAGTCTGAAGCCTATCCTCCTTTCATGTATTTGGAAAGTTTATCCCATCTAGTCTATATTATTGTGTATCGATATTTCAGTCGCTTCTTTAGAACTTCATCAGGACCAGTGACGTCATTTCAGTTTTTGCTTGGAAGGGAGGGGGGATTTTTTTACTTCCTGTGCTACTTTATTTATATACATATAAACCTATATAAATCTCTATATTTCTATCTATACCATCTTCTTTTTTCTTTTTTTTTTTTGTAATGGGGGCATAAGGTCTGAATACCTATTATGACCAGTGGTCACATGCAGCCAGGAAAAAAAAGAGAAGCATAAAAGGGGAACTCAACTGCGGGAACTGAGAAGATGTCTGTTGAGATTAGACTTGAAAGTCTGAAGATTGTAGGTTTTGGATAAGATAGACGCTGGGAGCTTGTTCCATTCACGGGAGGCCAGGAGGTATTGACGGGGACAAAGTAAGATAGGAATTGACTAGTTCTATTAGACGTGAGCTGAACAGCATAGGGATGCTGGGACGATGTCTCGCTTGTGTTCCGTGTATATGTTGCATTGGGTGGAATAATTGATTTCAATTTTATATTTATTTATAAAGAGAGAGTGCGAGTATGCTTGTATGTAGGGACTAAGCTCAGAATTTACTTTTTTCTTACAAAACCTTGGGGGGGGGGGGGGGGGTTCCATTTAACAATATTGCATAGAAATTAAATTTCAAAATAAGCATTTGTAATCTCATATTTTTCAATACAGTATATTTATTCATCTTTATTGATGTTTTGGGGACTAACGGCACCTATAATCAGATAAAGGTTCTATATATTATTATTTTCAAACTCTCTCTGAGTGGTTCCGGAATGAGAAAGGCTTTACCGTACATATAATGGAATCAAATAAGACCCGTTCGGTTTCTTTATTACAACAAACAAAATGGTGCATTGGCATTGTAGTGTAACTAGGAGGGTCCCGGGGGAGGGGGCAGAAACCTCGTGCCCCCCCCCCCCCCCAGAAAGATCCCCGCTTCAAGAAAAATTTAGAAAATATGGGGCCTTCCAGTCCTCGCGGAGGATGACTGGCCTCATGCCCCCCCCCCCCCCAGCCAAAGTCTCTAGTTACGCCCATGTGCATTGTCTTGTGAACAAACAAAATGGTGCATTGTCTTGTGAGACAGAAAGAAATAGAGAAACTTTTGTACCTAAGCACTTGTGAACCTGATTGTTTGGGGAAGAGGGCATGAGGCTTGAGTACAAGAGTAAAGTACTAGCATACTTTGGACTATTTTAATTAAAATCTTCGGCATGCATGTATGCAGAACAGATACAGTAGTCTTGCTAATCCGGACTAAACGGGACCTGCTTTATGCCAGATTTTGAAAATGCCGGATTAGCCGAAACATTATGCAACATTTAATATTTATCTCTTGAAAAAATCTGTAATAATACTTTGTTTTTTTAAATTACCCTTCTTTTTTGCTGCAATATTCCAAAGAAAGCTTTTCACGCCGGATTAGCAGGAGTATTGAAGTTCGGATTAGCAAGACTCTAGTGTAGTTTAAATTTCAAAATCCTGCCTATCCCTGACTGCAAAGATTCTATTTTGAAAGGACTCTCTTACTGACGTTTGTTGCTTTAACTATTAAAAAACGATACTAGATACTTGAAATATTGTTGTGTCGCTACTAGGATTTGTCCTTGGAGGGGTTATGGTTTTTTATGGGGGTCTCCTATCAGCGGCGTAACTAGCCTTTGAGGGCGGAGGGGGCAAAGCTCAACTAGGGCGCCGTTTTTTAAGTTGTAATTTAAATTAAAAGAAAACTATCCATTTTTTGGATAATCTAAGGAAATAATATGATAAAATCACAGTCCCTGGTCTATATCTTAGATGCCCTAGCGCCTATGTCGGTATTGAGGGGCGCCAAAGGCTTGATGCGCCTGGGGCGGGGGTAGGGGGCGAGCGCCCCCCTTCGCCCCCACCTAGTTACGCTACTGTCTCCTATTTAGTATTAAAAAGAATGGTTTTATAGTTAATAATATTTAAATTAAATATTTTTTAAAATGAAAAAAAAATGTTCAATGTTGAACGTCCGCCGGAAGTCAGCGATTTCAAAATATAATTTATGGGGGGCATGCTGAATACAAATCAGCAGTTGAGTGGTTTAACTCCCAGGGGTACTTACTTTTTTCGAAAATTTGAGTTAATAAATAATTTGTTTATTATAAAGTTTTAATTAAAATAAAAAAATAATTCAGATAAAAAAATAAAAAATTTTATTTCAATAAAAAATATAATTATAAATATGTTTTGAATTAATTTGATTGATTGATTTATTAATTTTCAATTTAAAAATAGATGGTTAAATTTTTAAAAGTTGGTATTCTTGAATTTCAGAAGCAAGATGGCCGACAAATGAGATGAAATAACAACTTCACAGCCAAATAAATCGAAACTAAAATGTCAGTTATCACAGGCGGAATTATAACTCGAGTTCGTCGTGGAGTTGCCGGGGCGATTAATAATGAATTGAAAACAGTCAAATTAACGGCTGTGAAAAAAATAGAAATTAATTTCGATCCTTTCTTGAATAATTCGAGAGAAATGAGGTAAATAAATAACATACATTCATATAAAATGGATTCTACCCCCACCGGCTACCCCTTTGACGTCACCGTCGCTCTGCGCATCTGCTCTTAAAAATCAATGTTCTATTCTGGTTTTCTCAGCCTTATAATATTTCCTAGTGACTAAAGAGAATTAAAAAAAAAAAAAATTTCTGTCAATTTTTATTCTAAATTTATCAATTAATAATTAAGTTTAAGTTACTTTTTTTTTAAGGTACTAAAATCTCATACTCACTACTAATTCGCTAGGCTATATTATTTATAAACTAACACGCTTTTGAAAGAGTTTTATCTTACCACTACATTGTCCGCAACCGTATGTTTTCCCAAGCATAGAAATAGTGTCTCTTCTTGGATTCATTCCATCCAAATGTGGAATTGCCATCTTCGATGGCCTCTCCACTGTCATTTTGTCTTATCTGCAACATAAACATTTTTTTTACAGAGAATTATTATTTAGGATCTCTACGAGGAAAATACGTTTAACTAATCCTAAATGTCAAATTAAAACAACCATAAATTGCAATAGAGAAGAGCCTTTTATTGATATATCTTTGGGTATGTTGTGTTGAGTGAAGTTGATATAGAAAATAAAACGTTCCAAATAAAAACATTCTATTTTTGTCATTTAAAAAATTAGTAAAGGTAAAAACGCTAAATGTGCCTACTTGATTTGCTATATATATATATATTAAAAATCCCATATGACATTAATATGCTCATAGTTATTATGGCAAAATAAGTATGCTCAACTCTTTTATCACAAAATTTTGTTTAGCAAATAAATTGGAATTAGTTTATTTTCTATTCATTGCATTCATATTGATATTGAACAACATTTTTACTTTCTCGTATAGAGAAAGTATTGTAATTTTCCTTTTATTAATTATATAATTTATGATTTCAGTAAAAGGAGAGACCTTTAAATTTAAAGCCGGAAATTTAACAGTACTAGAAATTCTTCAACTTTATAACAAATACATAACACCACATAATCCCGAGGAATTAAAAGAGGCTCCATTACAAACCAAATCACAAAAAGTCGCAAGAAGAAAAGTTAAATAAAATGGTTAAGAAACAAAAATATAATATTAAATTGATCGATACAATTTATAATCAATTTCCTGCATTTTCTGATGTATTTGATGAAGAAACTTGGTATGTGTTTGTTACACTGTTTGTAGCAGGCACTATTTTAGTTGCTGTTGTACTATCTAGATTTATAACTATTAAACCAGTCGAATAAATACATTTTTTATTAAAATGTTTACATATATAAAAAAAAAACAAAAGATTTTTTTTGCTTTCCCCTTTTACCTATCACTTCCCTTTTAATTTGAATTTCAAAAGAGAACTTAAGACACCCTTTTAAAAAACAGGTGACTTGAAAAACTGGTTATGAAAGAAAAATTGAAAGTGGGATATTTTGAATGAGTGACAACAAGTTTAAAATAAATAAATAAAAACATGTTAATTTTATAAGAGGTAAAAGACCTGACCTAATTCTTATAAAGTCAAATAAAATGCAAAAAAAGATTATTCCATAATTTGACACAGAGAACATCAAAACACATTTTGGTATAGAATTAAAATTCGAAGTTTTTTTTTTGCGATTATAATAAACTTTCGGTTTGTCGCTAATTTAATAAGAGATTGACCATATTGTCTTGTTTCAAAAACGGGACATTGTAATGTCAAAAACAGACGGTGTTATAAAATGAAGAGTTGAGAATTCGAAGAAGTCTATGAACCATTTTTTTGTACGCCATTTACGTCTTTATGCATAATATACATAAAGGTTATAATGGCATACAAAAAAATGGTTCTCTAATTCTGAACTCTTCAAATATTATGTATTCATAAAATAAATTATTAATAAATAAAAGTATAAAGTATTACGAGAAATAAATAATACGCGGTTCAGTTTTTTACAAAAACTATAGTTTGTTAAAAACGGGTCAAAATTGACATTTTTATTAAAATGACGTACCGGCCGAGAAATATGAAAAAAAAAACGGTCTAAAATAAAATAGATTTTAAAATTGCAAAATATAGTTAAAATAGAAAATATTTAGTTTGCAGAACAAAATTCGTTTTGATCTGTCAATTGACAATAATTTTAATTACTAAATTATATATATAGGAGAATTAGTTCCTAAGTTTCAATTTTATTGAGAATTATAATTGTTTCAATATTTAAGTGAATTGGCTTAAATTTTTAGAAGATTAATTCCATTATTACAAATATAGTTGTTGAGCTTCATTTCAGTATATATATATATATATATATATAATAATCTATTATAAAGTTTGACTGAAATGAAGCTCAACAACTATATTTGTAATAATGGAATTAATCTTCTAAAAATTTAGGCCAATTCACTTAAATATTGAAACAATTATAATTCTCAATAAAATTGAAACTTAGGAACTAATTCTCCTCACAAAGTTAACACAATATGTAAAAATTTGAATTACAAAAAAGGCTCAAGAATGAATAATCATTCATTTTGAGGCCTTCTTTTCCGATTTTTATCATGTTCTAAATAAATATCAAAAAATATAGTGCATCTTAATATATGGGCCAATTTTTTAAATATTTCTAGCAAAATACAAAACATTTAAATGTTTTATTGAAATTTTATTTTTTGAATTCAAGCTCCTAACAAAATATTGGAGGAATGACCTCATTTATTATCTAAAAAATATTTTAAATTTAATAAATTTGTTAAAATAATTTAATAATTTTTTGAAAATTAGGCGTTTAAAATCCGAATGGAAAGTATGACCTAATCTTAAAACACCTGACTAGAAAAAAAAAAATGGTTGATATCAAAAGGAAAAAAAGAATAAAAAGTACGTAATAAAGTATAAACTGAAAATAAATAAATATTTTTTTGAATTTTGAGAATATAATAAAGTTTATATTATTTTTTAATATTAATAAACCAATTTATTTTCTTTAATAAAAATAAATTTAAATATAAATATAGAGAATTAGTAGTCAAGTGTTTTGTTTATCTTCTCAAGGCCAAACCAGGAAAATTCTCTTAAAATATTCTTGGTCTATTTTATTAATTAAATTTAAATAATGGATTGAATATTTAGAGAAATGAAAGGGTAGGTTTATAAGAAATAAACAAAATGTTGACCTAGACAATATTCTTGACATTGGTAATTTCAAGGTCGATCCTTCTTATTTTGATTCTATCCAAACAAAACATTGTAAAAAAAAAAATAATCAGGTTAAATGATGACTGAAAATGGGTACTTACTTTTTAAAATATGTCCTAGTGCATAATATTTGGTTAAATTGCTTCTAAATAATTGTCCGGCTTACACTTTTAGTTAAAAAATGTCGAGTTTGTACGAAAGCATGTCAGTATAGGCCTAAATCAATAACAGGCCCGTGACGTATTAACCGGGCAATACTAATTGAAAGCAATAAAATAATAATCCATTATGCAACATGTCATTATTTTAATCAAGATTAACAAGAGAAATCTACTTTTATTTAATGTCTACACATAACACTATTATTTTAAATACACAAATGTCACTTGTAAGATAGTTAAGTTAAAGTGAACACTGACATTACATGATAAAGAACAACAAGATTTAAAGACGTAATAGTATTTGATATAAGTAAATGGATCTAATATTGAAGAATGAAATAGTTTATAGATATAATAATATTTAGATGTTAGGGGATGGATGCGTCCATTTGTGAGTTACACAAACCAAGAGCGACGAGATGAGTGGGTTGTGGTGGGGGCAATTCAATGGAGGGGCGGTAAAGGAGGGGAAGGGCTTCCAAATGTTCCAAAGGATGCAGGCGCCAAGTGCATCGAGTCAATGAATGCAACCATGCAATCTAATGACATACACCACCCTCACTATAAAATATAATCGCATTAAAAGGGATTTTATTTTATGTTGTTTATTTAAAAAAAATATATATTTTTATACTATTTAACGACACCAGTGGGAATATGAATAAAAAAGAGGAGCGTTTAACTTTAAAAAAATCAATATTTTTTAAAATTAAAAAAATTATATATATATTTTTGCCATCTGGTATCTGAGGACACTATGATTCATAGGTATATAATGGGGAGGGAGGGAGGGAAGAATTTTCCTTTCTTTCCACTCCCTAGATAAATATGAAAATGGGAAGACTTAATTGCTACTTAATAATATTAAATTAAATTAATATTAAAAAAAAAGATTTGGTCAATGAGATTCTGACTAATCCCTGATTCTCAATAAATATTTGCGAACCGATTGACTCAAAATTCATTCAATCATTTTTCCTAAGACAAAAAAGTTTTATCCTTACTCGTGGAATGTTTCCAGAGATTTTACATTAACAATTTTAAGATTTTTTTTCTATATTATAAATTTTATATATAGGCCTATATAGAAAAGCTATTATTTTATACTTCTCTCATATTCTAGAATAGTTAGTCTTGATTCAAGTCCTTTGGCAAAGAGGTGGGGGGAGGGGGGTTGAACCCATGGGCGTAACTAGAGAATTTGGCTGGGGGGGGGGGGCAGTACACTTTACTGATGTACTTTTTCAGTTTTTTCGATTTTCTCAAAATCGACTCTATTGATTTTAATTAAAATTCATAAATCAATTATTTTTTAGATCCTCTTTAAAATGTATGTTCTCATTTTACCCTGAAAATTGTTTGAAGCACACTTTACTGATGTAGATTTCAAGTTGGAATTCAAGTGCTATGATAAACTAAATATATCTCGACACAAAAAAATCTGATGCCAAGCACAGTACACAACTTTTGATTACCAAAGGTAAGAGAAATTTGTGTGCTGTGCGCCAGTCACACCAGATTTTTGTTGTTTGGAAGGAGAAGATTTTTCTCTTTAAAAATAATTTAATTGTATCGGTGGCAAAAATGGCTGGTGACCTTATGCCAACTTTCTTTTAAATAAATAAATAATAATTTATTTCTTTAATTTTTTTTTTTTTTTTTTTTTTTTTTTTTTTTTTTTTTATCTCCACTCCAGATATTGACCTGATCCGGTTAGGATTGTTTTTATAGTATTTAAAAAAAATATATAGTCGTTATGCTTTGGTTGCTTTATCCACTCCGCTACTCTGCTCATAATCACTTTATCTCTTCCGGAAACTTGGCATTATTTATTTATAGTCAAACATTAACAAAACAAATATTTTTTGAAATTCAATTTTCATATTCAAAAAAAAAAATTGTTTCGCCTTTTGGAATTTATAAGATAATTAATTTTAATCCAAGGGCGGATCCAGAGGTGTTTCTCGGGGGGGGGGGGGGGTAATCTGGTGTGACTCTTCGCACAGCACACTATTTTTTTTTAATTTCGGTAATTTAAAAGCGCATTCTGTACTTGTTTGCCAGAATATAAATACACATCAAATTTTTAAGTA
The DNA here is from genome assembly GCA_023213315.1 of Euborellia annulipes. Classification (NCBI taxonomy): domain Eukaryota; kingdom Metazoa; phylum Arthropoda; class Insecta; order Dermaptera; family Anisolabididae; genus Euborellia; species Euborellia annulipes. The sequence goes on along the minus strand of JAKCPI010019209.1, from coordinate 23,534 downwards.
TTAATTTTAAAAATTTTACATTAAAAATAAATTTTTTTGCGAAAAAAAAGGTATTTTTTCGAATCTCGGGGGGGGGGGGGTAATTACCCCCTTTACCCCCCCCCTTGTATCCGCCCTTGTTTTAATCCAATATGTGGTTATCAAACGAAATAAATGAAATAAAATTTGTAATTAATCCAAGTGAGCGATTTTGGTTTTCAGGGGGGCGATGAGTATTCAAAGGGAGAAAAATTATTAGTTTACTAAAATTTAAAAGAACAAAAATCAAAGAGAAAAATCTCCTATTTACAGGATGGTCAGGATAGAAGAGGACAAAATATTATCATAAAAATAACTTAGTCTGAAGATAATTCCAATCTAGAATCGAAACGTCACTTTTGTTTTCATTAAATAAAGATTGACCGCTGAAAAAAGATCCATTTTTGTTATTTTCAGGTATACCAGTCTTTCTCAAACTGTCCTGTTCTCTTGGGGCGCCGTGAAAATTTTCCTTTACAAAATATATTAATTTTTTGTTATTAGTCGAAAAATTAAATGAAGAGAGGGGAGGGGGGCGATCGGTGTTAGACAACCTTTTGAAAGGGGCGATGGGTCAAAAAAGGTTGGGAACCACTGAGCTACAACCACGATCTACTATTCAAATTATTAACAGGAACAGGTAGATGAAGGCAGCCAGCAAAGAACAAAAACTTTATTTAAATATCGTCGACGTTTCGGGAACTCGTCGCTCCCATCTTCAGTACCTACGGTCCTAAGCCCAGGCAGCCATGGGCGTACCCAGGATCAAATCTAGGGGGGGGCATGGTCAGATCATGGTCGTCCAGGGGGGGGGGCAGATCATGGTCGTCCAGATTGTGACATAGCTATTTTTTATGTAGAGAGGTAAAGCCTTCGAATTAAAGACCTAAAAACCCTCGAGTCCTAACAAAAGGAATCATTCCCCGTCGCCATCCACCAATTTTGTTTCGTTTCATCACTTTATAAACATTTAATTTTTTTTTTGTTGCTTCTAGGGGGGGGGGGGCAGCTGCCCCCCTGCCCCTCGCTGGGTACGCCCATGCAGGCACCTACTACGATTCTCATTGACAATTAAACATACATTTAATGGTATATGCAGATTTGTGTTTGCAATTTTGTATGACCTATATGTATCAATCTAAACAACATTAACAATTTATCGTAAGTTTTTTGTCATGTTTTGTTTTTTATAAAAAAATACTTGTAAAGATTAATTGTAATTTCACCTAGCTAACATCAAATAAATTGTTCGATGACCGTAGGTCCTGAAGATGGGAGCGACGAGTTCCCGAAACGTCGTCGATATTTAAATAAAGTTTTTGTTCTTTGCTGGCTGCCTTCATCTACCTGTTCCTGTTGATTATCACTCAGCCAATAATTTCTTTTCAAACTATTTGATATTCAAATTATTTTTGAAGTTACTATTTCAACCTTGGGAAATGAATGGGGAGGATATTAAATAAATTAGTGTGTTGTGGAGGACAGCAGCCAGATAGGTAGCCTCTATTTAATAAAACAGACTCCTTTTAACAAAACGTTTCGGCTAAATTTATTACGCCATCTTCAGTTGTTAGTCTTATGGGAAAATAGAGTTGTTGTTTTTTCATAAGCGAACATTTGAAAAAAATTGCCTATGTATTACAACAATGTAAATATAATAATAGTCTGTACGATGTTTCACATTTCGAAATTTCTCTTCAGTGAAACACTGTTACAACAATGTAAATATAATAATAGTCTGTACGATGTTTCACATTTCGAAATTTCTCTTCAGTGAAACATCGTACAGACTATTATTATATTTACATTGTTGTAATACATAGGCAATTTTTTTCAAATGTTCGCTTATGAAAAAACACATATGACAACTCTATTTTCCCATAAGACTCTTTAACAACTGAAGATGGCGTAATAAATTTAGCCGAAACGTTTTGTTAAAAGGAGTCTGTTTTATTAAATAGAGGCTACCTATCTGGCTGCTGTCCCTGTGCTGTCCTCCACATCACACTAATTGACATCTCACAGCCACATTCCATCAATTGTATATTAAATAAAGTCTAAATGAAGTTTTTTCGAAATAGGCAATTAAATCAAATCAAATACAAAGAGATATTTTCAGAATAATAAAGCAAGGAAGATGAACCGCCTCGGTTGGGTCCGAACCACAACGAGAAAACTTTTTTTAGAAATATACAATAAAATATATTTTTATTGCTCAAAAACATTAAAATTAACATATAAAAAATTTTAAATCTTAGCTTATCATTTTTTTTTTTGATTTATTGATTTAATTTTTAAATTATCCCCCCTTTTATGTTATCTCAAAAGAAAAAAAAATCGTTTAATGATTTCATAATCTGTCAAATATGGAAAGAATAAGCATCAGTTTACTTTCTATTTTCAATTATGTACTTATTTTTTGATAATAGGCATTTGTCTTTTTGTAAGCTATTATTTTATCAAAGAAATAGTAATAAGTGCACTATAATATTTCATTAATTTTTCATTTTCAAGGTTATTACATCCAATTTATATTTCAATGTAATAATAAATAGTTAGGCCTAATTAGTTAGCAAGTTTATTATATAAAGAGAAATATTATTTATATCTTTCTATACAATTTACCAATATGATGTCTGGATTGAAATTTTCCAAATCATCTGTGAGTAGTGACACTTGGAGAGAAACTTTTTTATTTATATTTATTAATTACCGTACTCTATATTATTTCAGCACTATTATAGGACTTTATTAAGAAGTTATTATTCAACAAGAAAAACCGAAGATCTGACTCTAGTTGATCGCTTTCAAAGACATCATTCTTATTTAAGAATATCTTTAACAGAAAAATGCAATTTAAGATGTAAGTTTGAAAATTAGCATTGTTATATTAATACTTATTTATAATTACATTATTATGTCAATCGTGAATTTATGGAATTATAAATGGTGCAAAAATAGAGCTCAACTACATTTTCAGTTCCACAATTCTTTAAATCCATTCTGATTGTTAGGAGAGAAATGCTTAAAATCATTTTGAAGTTTATTATTCCACTTTATTTAAGAAAGTTTTAACATCATTGAAATTTTGAAACAAATGTAGTTCATGAAGATATATATATATATATATATATATACAGTATCTTTATATATAATATACATTTCAAATTTATACAAAAGGATGTGGCATGCCAAATTGTATATATGAGGATAGGTGAGAATATGACGTTTTAGAGTGTTTTCTCCGAATATTTCGAAGGCATTTAGCACTTCTTCATCAACGGCTGTACAAATAAATAAAATAATTTTGTGAGTTTATACACATATTTGTATAAATTTACTCTAATTATTTTATTTATAAGTACAGTGAGAGAAGTCCGACCCATGCGTTTTCTACATGTGATTATTTCATTGTTTTTAAAAAAAATATTATAGGCTATATTTTTTAATAGAAACTTTCATGGTTCAAACCTAGAAAATTTCCAATAAAGATTTTCATTTTCTTTTATAAAAACAATGAAATAATCCCAAGTAGAAAACGCATGGGTCGGACTTAACTTTGGCGCTCACTGTACAGCCGCTAATAAAGAAGGGCTACGGAGAAAACACTCTACAAAGTTATTTTCTTAATGCCAAGAAACTAAGCTACACTTATCCTCATATATAAAATTTATATATATCGCCTGCTGAAAATCATAGCGGCGAAGGTCCGAAATTCAACAATTCGAGAAAAGGCGTTTGAAAGTTTTGTAAACATATGCATGTAAAGAATGGAAATATATTTTCGCCACTTTGTCACTCAAAAGAGAAGACGTTTGGTAGACTTAACTCAAATATTGAATATTTGGACTTTCGCCACTATAATTCTCAGTAGGTGATATATATATATATATATTTACTTAAGATATTGTGAGAATAGACATAGCTTATGAATATAACAGCTATAATTCAGATGTGTCATCTTTTTAGCAGCGTTTGCATTGTATATGTATATATTCTGAAGAATAACTTTGAAACATTTAGTCATTGTAGTTTTGACTATCTTCAACTCTTAAATTTAATTTTATTTGTTATTAAAAAATAGTAATTAAAGAATTATATATATCATGTGTTGGTCCATGAAGTAATTATGAAAAACATATAACCAAGTATTTATTAATTTAAATAAGCGAAAAATGTAGGTACCGCCGGGAGTCGCACCACGGATCCGTCGATCTACGCTCAACATGCCCTACTACTGGACGTCTGTGGTACTGTGGTCCAGTAGTAGGGCATGTTGAGCGTAGATCGACGGATCCGTGGTGCGACTCCCGGTGGTATCTACATTTTTCGCTTATTTAAATTAATAAATACTTGGTTATATGTTTTAAAAATAGTAATTAATTGTTTATCTTTTTGTATAGGTCAATATTGTATGCCTGCTGAAGGGGTCACTCTTTCAAGCAATGATAAATTATTAACTACTAAGGAGATTCTTTATCTTGCCAAAATTTTTGTTTCTCATGGAGTAAATAAAATTCGTCTTACTGGAGGAGAACCAACACTTCGCAAGGATTTGACTGATATTATCAAGGTGAATAATTAAGCTGAGTTATTCTAGTATTTCAAATAAAAGGTTGTGCCTATTAAGTCTATGAAATTTTCAGTTGTTTCCTTTATTGGGAGGCTCTTACAGTAGAGCCAAGAAGCTTATTTTTCCTAAGACCTTTCCTAGACTCGTTCACTTCTTTCTCCCTATTTTAATTATTTGAGTAATTGGAGTTTACTTTTTTGTATTAGAGCTTAAAGGAGATCCCAGGATTACAAACAGTAGCAATGACTACCAACGGATTGGTATTAAAACGACGATTATCTGCATATAAAGCTGCAGGATTGGATATTCTTAATATAAGTTTGGATACCCTTAAAGCTGATCGATATGCTCAAATGACAAGAAGATCTGGATTTAATCTAGTCCTAGAAGGAATAGAAACAGCTTTGGAACTAGGGTATAACCCTGTAAAGGTAATTATTATTTTACGTCAAAAAGAGGTCTATACTTAAGGGAGCCTACTGAAGTAGGTAAAAATAATTTTTTTAACTATGAATTATTAATTTTTGATTTTTTTTTTTTTAGGTGAATATGGTTCTGATGCGAGGAGTAAATGAAGATGAATTATTGGATTTTGTTCAACTCACACAAAATAAATCATTAGACGTTAGATTTATTGAGTATATGCCATTTTCTGGGAATGGCTGGTCTGATGCAGAATTAGTGCCTTTTCGAGATGCTGTGAAAACAATTCAATCCAAATGGCCAGATTTCCATCCTGTGGCTAATGGCCCAAATGACACCTCAAAAGTAATTATGTTCTTCAAAAAATATTAATATAATAATTATATTTGAGTAAAAAATTTTAGGCATATAAAGTTCCTGGTTTTAAAGGCCAAGTTGGTTTTATCACTTCCATGACAGAGAACTTTTGTAGTTCTTGTAATCGCATTCGATTAACCGCTGATGGAAATCTTAAAGTGTGCCTATTTGGAAATCGAGAAGTTTCATTAAGAGATGCGGTACGTGCTGGTGTTAGTGAGGATGATTTATCTGCCACAATAAAAGCTGCGATTCTTAGGAAACATCGCCAACATGCGGGTAAGTTTATTTAAGTCTAGAACCTTGTACAGTGACGGTCAAAATTAAAGCACTTTTCTCCTTTGATTATTTCATTGTTTAAAAAAAAAATATGAAAAATTTATATTGAAAACTTTTCGAATTAGGAGGAATTTCCACTTTCTTTTATAAAACCAATTAAATAATCGAATAGGAAAACGCTTGGGGTACTTTAAAATTTCTCCTAACTATACAAGCCTGGGGACAAAAGCATGCGACATTGTATGGGAACATTCATCCCGAAAATAGAGTTACCCTCCAGTAACGTTTAGCTTTATGATTTTTCCTTTAAAAAAAAATTGAATTATTTTGGCACAAATTAAAATCATATATCATGCAATATTTTGGGACAGCCTTTAACCCAACTAGCCCGATTCTTTATAGGTGTGTACAGTGAGGGTCAATATTAAGTCCCGCCCATGAGTTTTCTACTTGTGATTATTTCATTGTATTCATAAAAGAAAATGAAAATCTTTATTGGAAATTTTCTAGGTTTGAACCATGAAAGTTTCCATAAATAAATATATAATACTTTTTTAAAAACAATGAAATAATCACATGTAGTAAACGCAAGGGTGGGACTTAATATTGTCCCTCACTGTACCTGCGACTTTGTATAGGAACAATATATCACAACTGCCCATACACATTCTTGCGCCACTTCGTCCTTAGGCTTTATAAAATCAATCAGAAATACAACAGGAAAATGAGCAGAAGCACCAAAATTATAAAGCCTCCAATTTTTACAAAATTAATGAGAAACACTGAATAAATAAGATGGAACAATGAAAATCATTCCCACTGAATAAGTAAGATGGGAAAATTCGCCCGTACATCATCATCATAAGTATTCTACTTCCTCCATTCCTCTTTCCTGAGCTAATCTTTTTCATCTCTCGTATGCATCATTCCTCACTTATTTTTCTCCTTCTTCTCCCTTTCCTACACTGTTCTTCTACCATTCTTTCCAGCACATCTTTTTTTAGACAATTCCTTATCAGTATGTGACCTATCCAGTTCCCTTTTCTCAGAATTATATTTTTAAGTAGATTTCGTTCCTCTCCTACTCTGCTTAACACCTCTTCATTCGTCTTCTTCTCGCCTGTACAGTCAACGCCAAAGTGAAGTCCCACCCATGCGTTTCCTACATGTGATTATTTCATTGTTTTTATAAAAGAAAATGAAAATCTTTATTGGAAATTTTCCAGATTTGAACCATGAAAGTTTCCATTAAAAAATATATAATATTTTTTTTTAAAACAATGAAATAATCACAAGTAGAAAACGCATGGGTGGGACTTAATATTGTCCCTCACTGTACATATGATACATAAATATGCATGTATTTTGCCCATATGACCAACTCCGGGACGTAAACAATTTTGAAGGACTGATGATGGGACAATAAAATTATCCCGAAACGTCTCGTTAATTTTGTGAAAATCTGAGGCTTTATAATTTTGGCTCCTTTTCCTATTGTATAAACAAACAGTGACTTCATTGATCAATCAGAAATATATTTAAAAGAAATTATTGTGGCTGCAGGCTTAATGATGATGGAGTCAGAAAAAATAAAAAGTCGTTTGCAGCCAATTTTCTTTTATTTAGATTTTCGACCTTACGGCTGACGTTTTGGCCCAAGGTCTAGGACATCTTCAAAGCCGGCTGGTTATAATCAAATGTGTGGATATTTAAAAAAACGGCTCTGAAGATGTCCTAGACCTTGGACCGAAACATCAGCCGTTAGGGCGAAAATCAAAATAAAAGAAATTTTGGCTTCAAACGTCTCTGTCTCTATCACCAGAAAAATAGATGTTAAAAAGGATCTAGATCTTTAAATGAGGATCAAGTTTATATTAAAATGAAATTGAAAGAAAGAAATGATAGGGAGCAAAATTTATAATTAAATATAAAATTTCAGACAAAATTTATTTAGAATAGGGGAACGTTTTAATGGGCGGTATAACTGTTATTTTTTTTCTCAACACTATTTGATCAGAATAGGATTTCATATATGAATTGATTAAAAAAAAATTCCTTCTTACAGGCATGACTAATCTTCCAAGAATGGCTAATAGGCCAATGATTCTCATCGGGGGATAGATAATAAATATCTCAATTAAATATTTTAAATATCAAATACCTCATATAAGATTCCTCTTAAAATGACACTTATATTTAATCTATGACAAATCAATTGTTGAATATATATATAAATGAATATAAAGACTTGTTGATTATAAAATATTTTATAATTTGTTATAATATTATTAAAAGTAAAGAAATATTTGTAAAAAATTTATATTTTATTAATAAAATTTTTACTTCTTTTAATACAAGCCTTTTATTTTATTATTTTTTTTTATTATTAGGTGAATGTGGATACGGGATTTTAATAAAGAGAAAATTGGAATACTCAACATCTCAAAGACAAAGAATTCGACAAATGAGTTCAAGTACTTTAAGCCATATTGATCCTTCTTCAGGTAAAGCACAGATGGTGGATGTTGCTGTAAAAGAGAATACTTTTCGTCAAGCATCGGCTGAAGCGATTGTCACAGTGGGGTCAGAAATCATGAAATTAATTGCTCAAAACGAGATTAAAAAAGGCGATGTATTAACTGTAGCTCAAATTGCTGCAATTATTGGTGCGAAACGCACTTCAGAACTAATTCCACTATGTCACACTCTTTCATTGTCAAAAGTTAAAGTAGATTTTAATCTTGATCATGATAAGCATTGTGTAAGAATAAAAGCCGAAGTGAGTTGTCATGGACCAACGGGTGTTGAAATGGAAGCTCTAACAGCCGTTTCTATAGCTGCATTGACTATTTATGATATGTGTAAAGCTGTTTCTCATGATATAGAAATTAGTAAAATTCATCTTCTAACTAAATCAGGAGGCCGCACTGGAAACTATCAAAAAACTAAAATTTCATAAAGCATTTAATATCAATTAACACATGTCCTACAATTTATACTTCTTGACGTAATCTCCCTACTACAACAATGAGTTGAAAGTAATAAATGAAAATATTCGAGATATTTTTGAACTTTAAATCACTACAAATGAATGAATCCATAATTTAACCATGAAACATGAATAAAAAATACATTTAAAAAAATCTCGTGTGACTGGCGCACAGCACACAACTTCGGTAAGAGAAAGTTGTGTACCGTGCTGGTCACACCAGATTTTTTGTGTCGAGATATATTTAGTTTCCCATAGCACCTTATTCCAAACTTGTATTTTAAGATATTTTATACACAATAGAGAATCCTAAATAAATACATTTCATAATTGGAAAAAATTTCGAAATTAACATAGAAATCCCCATAGGGATTTTACATTGGCTCTATGGAACAAAGAGCCGGAAAGTGAATTTGAAAAAAAAATGAATTACAGCAAAAAGTACTTCAAACAATTTTCACAAAATATTACTGATATACTTTTTAAAAGGGCATCTAAATAATAATTGATTTATATGAATTTAAAAAAAAAATCCTTGGAGTGAATTTTGAGAAAATCGAAAAAAACTAAAAAAAAGTTCATCAGTAAAGTAATTTTTGGCCGATTTTGTTTAAAAGCTTATTTACACGAGTTCGGAATATAAAATTTCAACCTCCTAGCTCATTTCCTTGTAACACGAATAGTAATAACTCAACAGGGGAAAATAATTTTATTATTTCTGTTTTTTCTCTGCTCATCATCAACAACAAAAGCATAACTAAAAAAAATCAAAACAAAAAACTTCTTTTTCTTTTCATTCTTCTCTTTTCTTTTCATTGATCCCAAAACAACTCTTTCTCTTTACTCTTAGCCCTGCCACATCCTTCATGGTCAAAAATGTGCAACCACACAGACCCAGATATTTAATCTAGTCCTAGAAGGAATAGAAACCGCTTTGGAACTAGGGTATGACCCTGTAAAGGTAATTATTTTGCGGGTTAATGGCTAGTAAATTATTCATTTGGGAGGGGATAATCTCTCGTATCACCCTCCCCCCTAACACCGAAAGATATTCTGGCTAGGACACTGGTCTAGGTGTTAGCTGCTCTCTTAGTTTACCCATTTAAATAAATATATAAAATTGTGATAAATATATTTAAAATTCTTTTTTTATTTATTTTTATTTTATCGGAGTTTGTCAAAAATTTATATTTAAAAAAAATTTCAATATACAAAAAATAAATATTAAAACAATGTTTAATAAGATGATAGAAAGAAATTTTATTATTGAAAAACTATTATTATTCAGGTATTAATTAATTAATTGTAAGTCATGTAACGTGGAGTTGCAGAAAACTTGGCATATGATTTTATAACTTTGTTAATTGCTTCTAAGAAATCTTTCTCTGTAGCAACTTTCCTTCTCGCACGAATAGCAAACATGCCTGCTTCAGTGCATACCGAACGAATTTCAGCACCTAAAAGAGAAATAATATTATTTTTAAAAACAAAGTCTTAACACTGGTGTTGGTTAGACCTTCATGAGTAGATAAATTTAACATATTTTTCTCCCGTAAATCTCTTTACAATGTTTACTAAAATCATAAAATGTATGTGCATGTCAATGCAACTTTTTTAATAATCCAATCAAGTTGTAGTCATTCCCAAAAAAATTGCAATTGTATGAAAAAGCATGTGTATACTCTTGATCTAGCAGAGTCAATCAATATTATTGTCACCCAAATTAAAAAATAACAATTTTGGCATGTCATAAGTTTGAGAGTACAGTGAGGGACAATATCAAGTCCCACCCATGCGCTTTCTACTTGTGATTATTTCATTGTTTTTATAAAAGAAAATGAAAAATCTTTATTGGAAATTTTCTCGGTTTGAAAGTTGAAAGTTTCCATTAAAAAGTATATAATATTTTTTTTAAAACAATGAAATAATCACAAGTAGAAAACGCATGAGTGGCCTACATGTACAGTAAGATATAAGTTAATTTGTCCAATCAAGCGTTTTAACATTTGATATTAATTACAATCAATTCCGAAATTAATCTTTGTATTTTACTTGGAAATGCGAAAAAAAATTGCTTCTTCTTCCTAATTCCGCATTGCAGGGTCGGCATTTGTGAGTGATATGTCAGAGAGAAAGAATAGAAAAGACTGACATGAAAAATGAAAGAAATACTAAGCAAAGATCGGGCATTATTATTTTTAATTATAGTCCACATATGTTATTAATTATTTATTAAAAATATAAATACTCTACAACGTTTCAGTTCCCTTGGGTCGCAGCAAGGGCAAGTACTTGAAAACGTCTGCAGAATAAGCAGCTGAAACGTTGTACAGTATTTAAATTTTTAAAATGTCGTTCATAATTAAAAACTCCCATAATAAAATAAAACAAACAGAGCCATATTTCTAAATAGGCAAAGAAGGCTGCAGCCTTCTGCGGCAAAAATTTTCAGGGGCGGCACTTTGGCAATTTTTCAAAAGTTAAAATGAAGTATTTCTTACAAGTTGTGGATTTTATAGCTGGATAATCGTTAATATGTAAAAAATAAAAGAATGGCAGCCAAATATATTTCATTTAATAGGTCCTCTGACGTTTCATTGTTATTTCCTCAGAGCTTGTATGCCTATATTGACAGCCTGCAAGCTCTGAGGATGGTCTTAACCGAGATCGAAACGTCAGCAGCATAGAGGGCTTTTTATTTTTTACATATGAAGTATTTCAGAAGTTAATAATATTTTCCTTACGAAAATAAGTATACATTTATCGTATTATACATTGTATAAAACAAATGTATTAAGAAAATATGAACATAGAGGGGGCGGCAAAAGAACTTTAGCCTATAAGCAGCATACTCTTAATTCCGACCCTGAATTCAAACCACAAAAGCTTTAATAAACATACTCGAGCATTTAGTACTCGCTATCCTCGAATTCACAAGCTCTGGGCAATCTGGCGAAAATTTAAAAAAAACTGCAATTTTCGGAAAATTTCCATAAAGCTTTTCTAATTAATATATTGTTTAGAAACTTAAAACTCTTTTACAATATTGAAAAAAAAAAAACTTATATTTCCCTATATATCATTACATACCTGTACTATTAGGACAGAGTCGAGCAAGTAGTTCAAAACGAATATCTCTCTCCACTGACATTGAACGAGCGTGAATTTTAAATATATGAGTCCGACCCTCTAAATCAGGGAGCCCAAACTCTACTTTACGATCCAAACGACCCGGACGCATAAGTGCTGGGTCCAGAGTATCTGGTCTATTTGTAGCCATTAAAACCTAAGAAAAAAAGTAAGTTTAGTGTAAGGGTATTTTATGGCTGGTGGAATTTGTATCAGGAATGAAAAAGTTAGAAGAAAACGCAGCCAAAAGTAAGTTTATTATGCAGCGTATAAGAACTATATATAGTTTAAAGTATTATTTTTTTACCTTAATATTTCCTCTCGGATCAAAACCATCCAATTGATTAATAAGTTCTAACATAGTTCTTTGAACTTCATTATCACCACCAGCTCCATCATCAAATCGAGCCCCTCCTATAGCATCGATTTCATCAAAGAAAATCAGACATGCTTTCTTGCTTCGAGCCATCTCGAATAATTCTCGAACCATCCGAGCTCCCTAACGTTAAAACAAAAAAACAATAAATTAATCATATGAAAAATACTTCAAAACATTTAAAGTTGATAAAAAGAAAGGAATTAAGGGGCTACGGGAGCGAAGTTGTTACGCATGTTTTTCCCGATAAGATGGCGTTGTGTGTCATAAAAAGTATGCCCAAATATCAAGTAATTCAAAAATTTGCCAAGAGATGTCAAAATGGCAGTAGCTAATAATATTTAATGCATTTGGTTGATTTTCATTGATCTTTTAACAATAAATACTTTATAAATGTTATTATATATTATGTATCTTTTATAAAAGCATAAAAATATATAAATAGGCCAGATATAGGCTAATACTATATCATCTGTTAGATTAGCCTGCCATCTATTGCAAGAATGCTGAACTAATTTGACAGTTGAATATTAAATAAATCATCTAAGCTTATTTTAAAAATTTCTTAACTAATATTTGATTAATAATAACAATAAATTCATTTTTAAATTTAAAAAAAATTAAAGATTATTGCAACAGATTGTTTTTTTTTGTATTTGCTTGATAACAAAAAAATTAATTACGATAATTTTTTAATAAGTCATTATAGCTCGATGTCCCAATAATCTCTTATGTATTTAATTCATTAAAAAAAAAACCGCATTGAAAAATTCCTTATAATAGTCTAGTTTTTTTAAAGTACGTTTAGACGTCGCTCCTGAACCCCCTTAAAAGCTAAAATTTGGTGAGGTTATTTATCTTTTAAGGAATAATAATGAATTTAGTTTCATCAAAATCTAAGATGGTGGTTGGCTTTGTTGAATTCCCATGGAATGACACATAGGCTATATATACGTGGGTTTGGAGGGGAGGTCGCACTCTCTCAAATTGTCCCCTGGATTTGCTACTATAAAAAACAAACAAACAATATTTCGACATTTTCTAGTTTTCTTCATATATTTAGGCCTACACTTAAAAAAACGAAACATTTTTTATATTATTCATATTTTCTATATGAAGAAGCCCAGAAAATGCATGAAACCTTCTATTTTATACAACAAATTGGTTGTTTAGAAATGAACAAAAAAATCAAAATAATGAAATTTAAATAATTTACCTCTCCTACATATTTCTGAACTAATTCTGATCCAATAACACGTATAAAACAAGCATCTGTTCTGTTTGCTACAGCTCTAGCACAGAGAGTTTTTCCTGTTCCTGGTGGACCAAAAAGCAAAACTCCTTTTGGAGGTTCAATTCCGAGATTCACAAACTTCTCAGGCTATAATAATAAAAATATTAACGTTAGTAATTGAATTAATAAATAAATAATTATAGTTTTATTTTTAAATCTTACATGTAGAAGAGGAGTTTCGACGACTTCTCTTAATTTATCAATTTGTTCTTTGCAACCACCAACATCACTATATGTTACATCAGGTTTATCTTCAACCTGCATCATAGTTACGGTAGGATCGATTTTGGGCGGAAGAGGTATATGAATCTGATATTTATTTCGATCAACTCTAAAAATTAAAAATTTATAATGTTATCCTTTCTAGATTCTAAAGCAAATTGTTATCCCTAAAAGAACTTACCCTACACGCATGCCTTCTTCAATATCTGTAGGAGCAACTGAATCTGCCAGATCAACCACAAATTTAGCAAATTGTTTAACATTAATGATATATTTAGGATCATCAGTATCAGCTGTGATAATTTTTGTGCACCTTGCCACCTGTAAAAATCATATTTGACATAAAGAAATGAAATATAATTTAAAATACTCTAGATCTATTTATAGAATGTTTAGAGAATATTCATTCCAAAAACAATATATTTGGTATTTGTTATGTTTAGGCAGAACATTTTAGAATTTAAAAACTTTTGCGAAGAGTTAAATGCCATTTAACATTTACTATAGGAAGGGTCTAATTGCAAAACTCACATTCACCTCTTTAAAATTTTAGAATAACAAAAAATTCAAACAAAACAGTTTAATTTGTAGTTATTCTGTAATTTTCATAAAGAATGGGAAAAAAAGAATTTTTTTTCATGAAAGTTTCGGAACTACATTCAATTTTCTTTTATTCTTTACTACTAGGAGAATGTCAATTTACTTTTATAATTTGATTCACATGGAGATCAAAATTTAGAGCATATATAATATATATATATATGCAATAATAATAATCTATATAGCCACCAAACCTCATTTATTCGAAAAATCTATATATAATAATAGCGGAATGTCCGTCTGTCAGTGTCACGCCAACTTCCAGTTGGAATTTTGAAACAAAATTTTGAAGTCTAATAAAGCCAGGGGACGCGGCTAGTAAGTGAAATATAAGTAAAGGGAAAAAGAAGAATTTTTAAATAAATTAAGGCCATTACAAAGTTGAACCCAAAATCCACTTTTCTAAAACTCTTAATTAAAAAAGGACTCTTTAAAAAAAGTCAAGGGATCTTGCTACCCTAACCTGATCAAGAATAACCCAGGTGTTGAGATGTGTGATTAGGAATAATAATTTCAACCTGACCAGAGACGGACCCAAGATCTCACCTCTCTCGTCTATCTGAAAAGTCCACAAAGGTACTCGGGCCTGTTAGTAACAAATAAATAAAAACAAGGAGATATTCTTAAACGCACCCATCTGAACATAATATGACTATGGCGTAATGAGGACGTAAATAGCCACATCAAAAATGAACCTAATGCAGGCATTGAGAAATAAGCTATTGTAAAAATGTTGCTAAGCTGCATTTCTTTGTTGATGTATATATGTAGAAGTTAAAATAAAATTAAATGATTTCGTGATTAACTTTTTTCTTACTTGTAAGGGCTGTTCATTTTGTAATGTCTGTTTATCAGCAGCTAAATCCCATAAAGCAGGACCAGCTAATCCAGTATCAGATTCCTTAATTCCTGTCAATTCATTAACTCGCAACGTCACTGCCTGAATATCTTCTTCGACGGCTCGGATCTTTTTTGTATAATAACCATCACCCTAAATACCAAATAAAAATAATTATATATATAAATCTATGTATTGATAAAAAATTAAATAAATTATTAAAAAATTGATACAGTACATATGACTTTAGTAAAGCGATATCTGCTTCATCCAGAGCTAAGACAAAAGAAAAAAAGATTATTTTTAAATACTTGATTAGACAAAAAAATGTTATGCATACATGTTATTTCTTTTTCTGTCTCATCGCCGTCATCTTTTTTGTCATCTGGTTTAGTTTCAGGTTTTTTTACTGCAACTTTTTCAGCGGGTTCAGGCATTTTTATTTATATTTTATTTAAATTAAATTAAATAAAGTATTTGATGGTATACTATGATCTTGGATGACAAATGAAAAATTGGCAAGTGAAGTTAGCATCAATATATCTGGTAGCATAAAGATAGTTAACATTTACATTCTAAATTACTCCGTTTGTATCAGGGAATCAGCGAGTTTGTATTAAGAAATTTAATATAATAAAATTGGACAAAATTATTATGAATTATATTGGTAAAAATATTATTGAATTTTATTTTAAAAACTTAAAAATTATTTTAATTGGTATTATAGTTAATTTGTAGCTAACCTCCGAGAGTAAAGAATAAAATTCACAAGCAAACAGTGCTTCCAACCTTCCGTTATTTTTTTGAAATTTGAATTTAGATTCCTGGATACCAGATGGCTTAAATAAAAATGCCTGGACCCTAATATATATAAATTCATAAATAACGGTTATCGTAAATGTCTTATATGGCCTGAGCTGCCGAAAAGACAGTGTGAATGTGTGTGTGAGTGTGAATGAGAAAAAAGTGTGAATGTTTAAAAAAAAAAAAAAATTTAGATTCATAATGTATTCATTTTATATTATAAACTAGCCGCGCCGCCCGCCTTCGTGATTAGCCAGGGGGGGCTTTGCCTGCGGGGAACTCTCGTCTTTTCTTAATTATTAGAAGCCCCAAGTACGGCTTCGCGTTTGGACAGGGGTCCTGCGGCGGACTTTCTCCTTTTCTTTATGAAGTGCCGCAATTTTTCAGTCAACTCATTTTAGGCAATTAATAATAAATTAAAGAGTCGGACTAAGCCGAGCGCACAACTTTGCCCACCCAGTATCTAAGAAAAAAATATTGGTCCTCCCCCCCCAGAGCTCCCCCTAATGGTTCGATGTTTTACCTATTATATAATATTTTACTCGGAAGAAAGTCTAGTTTCTGAATATATAAAAAAAAAGTATAGGTTCTGTAAGAAACAAAAATTGGTCCCCCCCCTAAAGCCCCCTGACCATTAGGGGAATGGTCCGATGTTTTACCTATTATAAAATATTTTACTAGGAAGAAAGTCTAGTTTCTGAATATATAAAAAAAAAAGTATAAGGCAGGCCAAAGTGTAAAAGTTTTGATACTAGTCCTTGATGTCTAGCAGTACCAATGGTGCAGGCGCTCGTCCACGCTGAAGCACAAATGGCACAACATTTGCTACCTGTTGTAGAACTGAATGATTCCTACGCAAAACCAAATTGCCAGTCAGGGAGAATTCTCCTTGCTTCCACTTCTTTTTCGAGCCATTCTATGAGAAACCCTTCAGCTAGTTTTCCCAAAATTGGCAGCAAGGAAATAGGTCGAAAGCTCACAGGATTAGTTGGATCTTTCCCAGGCTTCAGCCCTCTTCCAGTAACTAGGAAAATAATTCAGATTAATTATAGCTTGGATAATTCTGGCTAGCAGAACAACCACTTTCCCAGGAAGATTCTGTACGAAACACCATCAAAACCAGGGGTTTTATTTCTTTTGACTAATCTAACCTGTTTAGGATTAATCACAAGAGTATTCTTTTCTGGAACATCAGCATGAAAGCCATTGGTTACCTTATCACGTACCACTAAAACAGCGTTAGTAAATTGTCTTTCATATTCTCCAATAAAATATTAGCTTTATGAACTGGGTGACAGAAAGTGCCCTGGATTGAGCAGGTTTAGTATTTCAAAATTAATTCTTCTCTCCTTGTCTTTTCATCCCGCGGTACGCTGTCGGATGCCTGTAAAGAATTGCCAGCCCCAGCTCAGGAAGCTCGTGGTCTCTATCTAGGCACCCAAAAGTTATAGATTCTGAGCATGACTTTCAAAGTGAATTAATTCGATTTTATAATCCCTGTATAATTGAGATAATCTTCGTTATTTTAAAATTTTCATTCATTTGGGATTTTTTTATGAACAGTCTGTGGGGAGTAACATAGCCCCATGGACGTGGTTCAAGACTAGGATATTTATCTCTTTCAGGGGCGCCGGAACGAATTTGAATCAGGAGGGGGGGGGCAAAAAATTTTTTTTTAGAAAATTAAAATAATTTAATATGTTCAAATAGTATAAAACAAAAACAAATCAACTATAAAACTTTAAAAATCTTAAAATCACAATTTTAATAAAATTAAAATTATAAAAAATTTGCTAGTGATTTTATCAAAAAATTTTGGAAAAAATTTGTAAAAAAATGAATTTCTTACTATTTTAATTTTTTTTAATTTAGAAGATTTTATTTTTCAAAAGTAAAAATATATCATTTTTAAAAAGAAATGAAATAAAGAAGAAATTTTGCCCCCCTCTGTCCCCCCCTAAAGGATGCCAGGGGGGGGGGCAATGTACCCTTGCCCCCCCCCCCCAGTTCCGGCGCCTATGATCTCTTTCAACTCATTTTAACTTCCAAATTAGAAATTGATTATATTTGAAAGATATTAGTCAAAGATGGAATAAATATATATATATAGATATATAATATATTTTGGGAAGTTAAAATATTTTTTTATATGTTCAATAATAGTTCAATAATGAGTGGGTTAAGATTATTGTTTTGCTTAAAAAATCATCCGGTGTGTTCATAGGAACTTTTAAAAAATTGTCAATTTTTCATAGTTTACTGTTATTTCATATATAGTATAACATCATTCAGAATATCATCCCCTGAAAAAATGATTATTAGAGATATATTAATGATATATATATATAGGCTATTATTTAAAAATTACCTTTAAGACCCTACCTTCAAGCTCCTCTAATATAACTAAGCACATCATATTTTCTCTCAACACTTTTTTAGTTTTCCAATAATGATTATTTATTTATGGAAAATATTTAAATAAGTCAATTGTGTTAATAAAAATGTTTTAATTTGTGACCTAAAAAAAAAAAAAAAATGTATTAGTCGTAATTCTAATGAGTTAATTTTTAAGAATTTGGAAAGAGTATTCTAATTTATTTATGTTTACCTTTAATTTTCCAAAAAATATTGAAAAATTTTTCTCTTCTCTCAGTTTTTCACGCTCCCATAAACACTAAATAAAAAATAAACACCAAAAAAGTTAAATTCATTTACTACAACAAAAAGTGTGTATGCAGTAAATAAAAATAATAAAAAAAGAACTGCAGGAAGGTTCTAAATAATTAATTATCCCTTTCTTGCTGAATACAAATTATATATATATATTTGATCAATATATATATATATATATATATATATATATACACCGTAAACCGGGAGTCTGAAGAAATCGTATCATTGAGAATGAACGAGTGAGGGGGCTAACTTGGAAGATATCCTACCTAGCCTAACACAAAATACGAAGACAATATATAGAGTATTTGTAACCCCGTCTCCACTATCAGATCGGTAGAGCCCTTGGGTTCCTAGCCTCAAGAATTGCAATTTGGACCCTCCAGGCTAATCCTGAAGAAACGGCAACCTTTCCCTGACTCGCTTTACTCATAGAGCCACCTCAAACCCACCTTCAAAGATACAAAAATATATCAGACTCCCAAATGCGCCTATAGAAGACATCTTTCGCAAACACAAGAACACTTGAGAACCTGGGCTTCGATCTTTCAATCAGATCTGGCCGCATCTCCTTATGAACCATTCATGGAATAAATCAACGAGAATATCTTTCATTTTAGCTCCCCGTTTGGATCCTAAATTAGAGAAACAAATCAAGGGATCCTAACAAAACGAACGAGCTAAAAGATTAGAGTAGGCGCCTGAAGCTTAAAACAATAACAACGAATATCCAACAGAGCCCTAAAATGAAAGTATTATCGTTGATATCTCCACTATTAGATTCACGAAGAGTAGCTACAGGTTTAAAAAAAAATCCCTCTCGTTGGCATGGTGCACCCTCCACTTGCACCATGCATAAAATACCTTTGTTCTGTTGACCCACAGGAATCTGTAACAAAAAAGAGAAAAAATGAAATTAGAAATACACATCATTTATATATTTTTGGATTAATGGGTGTATGTCTAGACAATAAAATATTCACCTCCTGAGGGGTTGATGGTCGCTCGAAGCTGCTCGCCTGGCACTCGTAGAGCTGATCCTGTTGATTGCACTAGTTGAACGTTGAACACTGAACACTGAACACAATTGCACTGGAGAAACACGAACCTGAAAAAGAGAAATTGTTTAAGAATCTATCCCTTAGAGGTCTAGCAATCTAGTGAAAATAATTTTGCCTCTGAAGGCGATGCTTGTCTGAACGAACAGACAAGCGCAGGCAGGTAAAACTAGAAAGAAAAAAAAAATGAAAAAGAATTAGGAAAAATCTTCAACTCATACGTATATATATATATATATACACTCATTCACACACACAGAGATAATTTAGTAAATATTTTCTTGAATATTTGGCAAATTGGGACAAAAAGCTTTATACCCAATACTTTCCAATAGGTAAATTCTCGATTTTTCAAAAATATTTTTAGCCTGCCAATTTAGGGATTTTCCTGGGCTGTCTATTATGATACAAAGAAGTTTTTGCTTCATTTAGGGATATTTTCCCATGTAAAACTGCCTCAGAGGTTTGGGTTTGTCTCTGAGAAATGGACAGTGGTTGGTTGTGTGTAATCGGGTTTGTGTTTGGTTTGGGTTGACTTTGGGGCCTCAATCTGCCTACTCCCCAAGTCGGGGTGTTAGCTCTTGGTTCCCGGGGTCTCAACCTGCCTACTCCCCAGGCCGTGAGCAATCCCCCTCCACCATTACGTCCTAACTTCCTTCTCTTGAAAATGGCTCCAAAAGGAGAGCCGAAACGTCGAGTAAATCTCAGCACCCCACGCGACTTAACCCGAGAAAACTTATCTTTGCATACATCCGGTCGCGGAAGCCTTCCAGAACATATATATATATATATTTGAAATGGAGAGGAATGAAACCAGCCTTTAATTAGATCACCTTGTCACTTTATATATATATATATTAGAACATGCACTTGTTATTATTAATAAATAGAAAAAAAAAATTTTTTATATTTTATTTGTTAAACTTTGAGCCAAAAATCCTTGTTTAATTAACTTCAAGCACAAATTGGATACAAATAATAAATGTCTGTAAAATTGTACTTGAAAATCACAGGATTAGAAACCAAAAGTTTAACAAATAAAAGAGAAAAAAAATTTTATTTGTTGATCTAATATATATAAATGGGAGTATAAGGCCGAAAAAAAAATGAAAAAAAAAAAAAAAAAAAAAATGGGAGTATAAATTTGTAAATGATTTTGATAAATTTTTTTTTTTTTTTTTTTTAAACATTCACACTTTTTTCTCATTCGCACTCACACTCACACACACATTCACACAGTCTTTTCGGCAACTTAGGCCATTTAAGACTTAGACGATAACCGTTGTAATATATATTATCTATTGTGGGTTCAGGCATTTCTATTTAAGCCATCTGGTATCCAAATGGCTTAAATAAAATCATCGGACTGCCTGGGTCCGAACCCGCGACGTTTGGTATAGGAGGTAGGCGCGCTACATTTTGATAAATTCATTCTCTTCTCTTTCAAATTAGAAAATCACCTTTTATTTTAAAAATCAAAATTGATTTATTCAAAATATATATATATATATATATACATTAAGCTTTACTTGGGGGAAAAGATGAATATTATCTGATTCCAAAATAAAATCACAACTATTTGGAAATTTATTTTTTGTATTTACTATTAAATAAAAGGAAAAAATATTTAGGAATACATCTGCATCGCAATAAGACTTCCTATAAATTAATAAAACATGCTATCAATTTAAATATTTTTCAATTTAGAAGCTTCAATTGAATAATTTAAATATATATATAAATAAATACATGTATTATATGTGTAGTTAAAATGTTAAAAAATTATTTTTTATAAAAAAAAATGTTTTTGACCTTCAAATCAGAGCATTTTTTTCAAATTAGTCCTTTCTATTAAAATAATATCAAATCAAATGTGCAAATTTATAAAGCGTGTAGTTCAGGGTGGGCGATGAGAGTTTTTCTATCTGATTATATGCTGATGATGTATTATATTGTAAATATTTTATATTAACTGTCTGTATATTTGATTGCGTTTATGGATTATCTAG
The DNA here is from genome assembly GCA_023213315.1 of Euborellia annulipes. NCBI lineage: Eukaryota > Metazoa > Arthropoda > Insecta > Dermaptera > Anisolabididae > Euborellia > Euborellia annulipes. The sequence continues at coordinate 1,892 of JAKCPI010019209.1, read as the reverse complement.
ATTGATTATTTGCAATTTCTCATTCTTTCTTTTATAAGATCTTTTTTTGATTATTTTTTATAACATTTCTCATAAATTGTCTGTTTAAACAATTAAATATAATATTGAAAAAAAAAAATATTAAAAATGTGTTATTTATAAAAAAACGAGTATATCCTTGTATATTGTATGTTATAATCGAATGTTCAACAATAAGAAGGCGATTAAGAAAGAGAAATAGCCAACTGACTCTAAACTTGAGTTTATTGCAAATATTTCGGTGGCTAAACGATTAGCAGAATGCTCTTTTTGAGAAAGATAGTCATAAAAATAAAATATTATCAAAAACCCGCACTAAGATAGTGTAAGTAAAGCCCTCGAGGCCCATTTTTGTTCTGGTAGTTTTAATTATGTTTAGTCAAATAGAGAATGAAAAGGCAACGACCCAAAGACATTCTAAGAATATTTCGTTTAAATAAATTGATATAAACTTTATTTCAATAGTTTAAAATAATTTTTCATCTTTTATAAGATGAATTTTTTAAAAAACAATGTAATAATCAAATGGATAAACACATATATGTAGATACTTTAATCTTGACCTTCAGTTTAACTTTACTTTGGAAATTAGGGTTTTAAATCAAGTACTAAGTCTGTAGTTTTTAATCACTCAGGTGAAAAAAAAAATAAAAATATTTCTATAATTACCTAAACAACTCATAAGGATAAAATCTTCACCTTTCAAGAAAAATTAATCAACAAAATATGGAAAATTTTTAATGGAAATCCATGACTTCCAGGCAGAGGATTTAATTGCCTGCCTAAATTATTTTTCTCAGATCTTAAAACAATATACCGATTTGGGATTTAATTTGGGAACAACACCATAAAAGTATTTACCTTGCATCCAGTGAGATTATATCATTTGTTCATGCATTTCAAGCATCTTGGCAGCCAGCGATGACGAAAAACAGCTCCTTAATTATCTTATCAGGCATGAAGATTGCTGGAACTCACCAATACGATGAAGCAGTTGTCAGTTCTTTTTCCGATTTTGCAATTTCTTCTTTTCAGGCTGTTGATTAAACATAAAATTATTAAGAAGTTTGTTTTAAGCAACAAAATTAAACAGATATAATAATGTTTACCTTCAAAATGTTGTATTAGAGAAATTTTTCTTATTTTGGCTTCAAGCGGGTTCAACAGGCCATAAAATTCATTTCCTAAAGAGCTAAATCATTCTAATCTTTTTTTTTTTCACTCCATAACTGCAAAAATTTATTAATTATCACTCAATCAATTATTAATGATGAATTAAAAACAGTTGAGAAAACTCAAATAAACCGGCCTGAGTATTCAATTGTTTTCAATGTGAAATTATCCACCAAACTATACCATATATATATTTATATATATATATGAGATTTTACGATTAAGTCAGAACAATTTAAAAAAGTATCACAAGGACAGATTTTTAACTTTTGAAAAATAATAACAAATGTCAAAGCAAGATCCCATCAAATGGATACCTGGATCAACCAGGATAAAGTCTAATATCAGTATTTTTCATTGACTTTAAGCTAGGGACAAGTCTCCTGGTGATGGGGTCATCATCACATTTAAAATGTAAAATATAAATACAAAAGATATATAATTACAAAAGATCGACACAGGGGCGGATTAAAGGGGTTGGATGCAAGGAGGGCGTCGCCCCTTTTTTGAGAAGAAATTCACAATGTTATAAAAACTAGTAATCTAAAGAAATTATGATTTCCGGGCTTTAATTTCAATTAGAATTGACAACTGAATCAATTTAAATAAATAGGAAAGGGGTCTAAATGGCTCATAGATGCCCACAAAGTCCTTAAATAAAAAAAAAATAAAAAAAAAAAACCGCCCCCCCCCCGACAAAA